>WSXT02019255.1:0-14227 GCA_011762715.2 Neuroterus valhalla | reverse complement strand
CTGTTGCTTTACAAGTCTCGCCGACATCGTCTGCTACCAGAGCATTTCAATTTTCATGTTTACGATGAAAATATTTACTTCCTCAGTCGAAGGGTAAGTAATTTCACATTTTTTCGATCTAAGGATCCCGAAAGACCCCAGGTTTTTGTTAGTTTTTCCTTATTGCTTTGAAAAAGACCCGAAAGTAAATAAATACGCGAAGTTAGTGCCGTACCCATCAAAAAAAAATTCTAAGTCGAAATTGTCCAACACCCTTAATGAAAGATTTCACATCACATGAATGTTGAGATGAGCTTTGCAGAGTTGGATCAGGATTGCAGTTAACTAAATCAGCGATTTCATTAATTCTTTTTTCAACAGATTGCTCATGCGCAATCACTTTCTCCTCGACTTTCATCAAACGGATATCCATTTGTGATACTTTGAATCACTTTGGATGAGACATTGTCGATTTTCATAGATGATTTGTCAACCAATTCACGAGTTTTTTTAAGATCGATCTTGAGTTCCGTGTGGAACTTCTCATATTCCATCATTACCTCTTTTTTCATATTATTGAACATTGATTTGAGTGCGTAAGTGCCAACTGAGATTTCGTTTTCCCTCGTCTGATTAGCAGAAGAGTTAGATCTGGATCCACAACAGCGTTGAAAACGGCCCTCAGAGTTGCATTTAATTTTTTCAGCACAGTCTGTATGATAACAAGCAGTAAGTCCTTTACATTTAACACATTCTGTGTCAAACGTAATAGGCAGTTTGCATTTACCGTACGCACAAACACTGTTAGTGTCAAGAAGGTGATCACCTTTGTGACTGTTTATATTTGCCATTTCGAACGATGTAAACAAAGCTGGTTAAGAACAGCTGATCGTGGAAATCGATAAACCAGTGAAACCAACTGTTTCCTCAGACGCAATGAAAGATTCTATATTCCACTAAGTGAATTATCAAGGAAAGTGCAGTCCGAGCACAGTCACTACCACAGAAAAAAAAGCCTCAAATCACCCAAGCGTTAATTCTCGCGTGGAAAACACAGTCTTATTAATGAGAGGGAGAGACACATTAGGCAAGGCGTCTACTCATTCACTTCATCTTATCAGGCAAATCACTAGGAACAAATCGACTTGAAACACAGCCAAAGCGTCATAAATCGCGAGGAAATCAAATGCAAGGCGCAAAATGCCTCAGTTTTCTTCACAATCAAACAACTCGTAAAGAACACAATTCCATTATGAAGAGGAAAAAATGCACAACACACCACGATTCCTTGTATGCAAGAAGTCACACACGATCACCGACTTGAGAGAAAAATTGCACGAGCGACGAGAGCGTCCATGCCCACTCAACGGCAGCCATATTGCTGATATAGTGTTGTTAGCAAAGAGTAAGGAGGTTCTTACGGAGAGGATGAAGAGGTTGGAAATATATCCGTGAAGAAGTCGGTTAGAGGTGAATTCAGAAAAGTCCAAGGTCATGGTGTTCAGTATTGGAAGTAAAAAAGATAAGGGAGGGATTTGGAAATGGACGGAGACGGCCATGCAGGAGGTGAAAGAGTTTTGGTCCCTGGGTTTCCTATTTTGGAGAAATCAAGATGGGAATGGTCACATAAGAGAGAGGGGGGGGGGAGAGGAGAGCGAGAGAGAGAGAGAGAGTCGCGATGAGATATATGTAGGGAATGGGATAGAGGTTGTTTGCAGATGTCTTTGAAAGGAGGATGAAGTTCTTCGACTCACTTGTGATGAGTATGCTACTGTATGAAGTAGAGTTGTGGTGGTAAAAGGAAAGTGAGAAGGTAAATAGGGGACAGGAGAGGTACCTCGGATGGACACTGTAGTTGGACAAAAGTACACCTTTTAATCTTGCCAGGAAGGAGACGGGAAGAACGAGTTTAGGGATCCTGACAGGTATCTGAGTGTGTAAGTATGAGGAAAAATTCTTGGAAGAGAGGGGAAGTAGGCTAGTGAGGGAGTGTTGGTGGGAGAAGGAGAACAGGAGAGGAGATGGGAAGATGGAGAGTGAGAGAGAAAGGTATTTTAGAAAAATGGACTGCATGAGGATAAAAAACAAAGAAGTCACGAGATGGGAAGAAAGATGTATGGAATTTGTTGAGAGGAACAGCATGGAGAGAGATAAGACAGAAAGGGAGGAGAGGATAAGAGAGTCAAGGTGAAATTATAAATATGAGTGGATTGTGCCAATAGAGAGAGAGCGCGATATTTGTTTGACGGGGAGAGAAAAGAAAGTCAGGAGTTAAAGCGAGGATGAGATGTGGAAGTATGTGGGGCTTTATTAGGTTCTTGCTTTTTCAGGAGAATGAACAAATGGAATATACATGAGGGAGTACTGCTCGGAAGAGGGGACAAAAAGTGATTGCCTGGGTGAGGCAGGTATTTTTCCTGGGAGAAAAAATATATTTACCATCCTATAGATACGGAAAATGTTATTTTCGATGAGAAAATAATGTTATTCTCCTCTCTCTGGGTATGATTGGAGGCGCCTCCAATGTCCATAAAGGCTTCAACCGCGAAGCTGACCTTCGACCAGTTCAACGAACTACTTCTCCAGACCCTGTGAAATCTGGAAAATAGACTTTGATGAGATGAGCCAAGGTCTTCTCCTTACATCTAGATTGCGGGATAGCAGCTTGTCCAGTATGTTAAAAATTACATTCTTTTTTCGAAAATAACATTTTGCATATCAATAGATTGGTAGAAATATCATAATAGCTAGATAGGCACATTTTTACATTCTCATCATTTATGATTGAGAAAGTATCAGAATCGTCTGAAATTTCACATCTTGAATTATTAACGGATCTCCACGTTTTAAGACCCCTTGAAGCCGAAAATCAAGTTTTGGCGATAGTGTCTGTTGGTCTGTATGTCCGTCCGTCCGTCCGTCCGTAAACACGATAACTCGAGAAAAAATGGACGGATCGAATCGGCCTTTGACACACTTGTTGATTGGTCCAAGAGAAAGGACGAGTTCGATAGACAGCTATTTTGAATAGAAAATGAAAGGGGAGGGGGAGGGGGCATTTTGAAATTTTTTTTTGGATTTTTTTTCCAAGATTCGAAAATTTTAAGTATAGTTTCTTATAGTGCTCAAAAATTGAAACAATTCATGCGAATGATTTTTTTTGATAAAAACAAAATTGTCAGAGTTGTGGCGTTTTCAAAATTCAAAAATTTTAAAGAAAATGAGAATTTTTAGCCAAATAACACAAGGTTGAAAAGAAAGTCAGAGAGAAAAAATGTTTCTTCTTGGGAGCCCTACAAGATCGTCAATACAACTCTTCAAATTTTCGCAAAAAATCCAAAATTCCTAATTTGATCGCACAAAAAATAATCAAAAATATTTTGTGACCTCGATGACTTTCGACAGAGTGATCACATTCGATTGTGCTTTGGTAGCCATTTTGAAGGACCAAAAAGACAAGTCGAGTTCGTAAACCAGCTATTTTGGATCAAAAGAAGGAGAGGGGGAAAATTAAAAAAAAAATTTTGAACTTTTTTTCCAAGACTAAAAAATTGTAAGTATGTCTTCTTGTAGTACGTAAAAAGTGGAACAATTTATCCTAACGAGTGCCACGATGAGAATGTGTGCCTTAAAGCCAACAGAGCTTTGAGAAATGTAATCTTTATCTATTCCTGATTGCGTTATAAATTAAGAATATGAGGTTGAATTGGTTAACTGGGATCTAAAAGATATTGATTTGTTCAATCCACTATTAAATCTGCATAATTATTGAAATAAACAATAGCAAAAGCATTTCGAATGCTAGACACAAATATCCGAGCGCGCAGCGCGAGGTTTAAAATGTACGAGCGCGAAGCGCGAGATCTGGCATGCGCGCGCCGTAGGCGCGCGTTGAGAATGTGCCCACGAAGCGGGCAGATTTTTTTCTTAGAGAATATAATTTTCTATACTACTGGTTAGTTAAGTTAGTTAGCTACTGATCTCAAATTGATATGAATTTTTGAATTTCAATTCACAATTGAATCTAAATGACGTAGGAAATTTTGGGAAATTTATTGGGAAATTTGATATACCTGAAATAATTACACTCACTCCGAAAGGGATCCGACCTATAATAACGATATTATGTGAGATATTTGGTACCACTGCGATTCTCTAGACTTCAAAATCGAGACTCTACAGATAAATAAATGCCGAATTTTCACTTCTTCTTTCAGGAACAAAAATTTGTTTGCACTTAAACTGCTAAGTAGTGTGATTGAAATGACGGTTTTTGGAGGAAGGTTATATGTTTAGCCATCTTTGATTAGAATAATCATGATTGCAAAGTTTTCTAAAAAATGTCGTGTTTTGCTTGAGTGCAAAAAGCATTCTATTCAACGCAAAAAGTCAAATTCGGAATTCATCTATTCTAATTGTGTATAGATAATTATAACTTTTAAATTTTAACAAATATGCTTGAAACCTTATTATTTTAGGGAATATATGTAGCAATATATGCAATATATGTAGCTACAGTAATTACTTGTTGAACCTAAATCACGATTCTTGACAACTTGTGACTCACATTTGTTTATAGCAATCGAATTAATAAATAAAACAAATGTTTCCATCCCATATATAGCTTTCATAAGAACCTTTAATACGCACTCTGTTAAAATCAAAATTTTCGAATTTCAAACGCTTACTATTTGAAATTATTCAATTTTGACTGTTTTGAAATTGGTTGAACTTCTGATGATTGTGCATCATAAGGCAACGAAATTTAAACATATTTATACAATAATTGCTTTCAATGATTATGATTGTTCTTCTACATTTTCTCATTTGAAAATGATGTAAATTCAGATGTTTCTTTGGAATATACAATTCAGTATTAAAGATTAAAATCGTGAGTCGTCGCGTTGTAGGACGCCTGGCAGGAGCGATTTTAGAAATATTACACCAACAAGTCACCGGCAACACATTTGTCGTCAACTTACTGAAAGAATTTTGAATTGAATAGAAAAAATTCACTTTTAACAAATATTCATTGTAAATAATAGGAAATTTAAATATGACACTTCTTCAATTGTGGGTTCGGGTTCCGACTGCATATCTGCCTGTAATGTACATATGTTTATGTTTAGGTTTGTAACACATTAATGATTATCAGTTGTAGCAAAAAACTTTGCTTTTGCTCATCGAATTCACACTCTGAAGAAAACCTGCCACTCTGTAAATTAAAAATTTCTAATTACTTAACAAATTCTCGGAAAGTAAAAAGAATAATCACAATTCCAAATTATGCACACAAAATTTTGATAGAAGAATGACCTGTTAAGAGAGAAGAAAGAGTAAGCATTAAACAATCACTATAAACGATCCGAATACATTTCTAATATATTTCCAATTCTAAATATGAGATACGCATAAAGTTAAAATTGACGCAGGATCATTGGTGATTTGAAATTTGAGAGATTACAAATTCAACAACGAATAGAGATAATTTAGGAATCAAGGTAACAAAAGAATCATGGCAAATACATTCTTAAATAACGTAAGGTTTATTTTTTTCACAAGAATTATAGTTTGTGGTCGCAGACATACCACATGTACATAACAAACATGGCATATATAAGAGTATCATGTGAAATCGCATACTACGATAAAATTGATATAGACGTTGTATCCTAGTTTGGCGAATGCATTTAACCAAAATGTGAAATTGAGGTAATATTTTTGGAAGATTTTAATTATTAGAACTGAATGCTTTGTCTGGTTGGAATTACAATTGTTTCTGTTTTTTTTATTAGTTTTTTTTAGAGATTCAACTTTTTTCCAAAAAAACTTTTTTTACAATGCAAATGTTTTTCATTTGAAATTTGAATCTTCATTGATTAAAAATGTGATTGGATTGAAAATTCGTATTTCCAGGTCCCGAATTCGACGTTCTTCCAGAAATAGCAATTTGATTGGAATTTCCTACTTCTTGTAGGAGAAGAATATAGTTTGGGTGTAAATCGAATTTTTTTATGAAAAGTAAGCTGACCTTGTGGAGGATTCAGCTATTCAATTGGAACTGCTTTCTTTTTGTCGAAAATCCCTTTATTATGTTGAAACTTCATATTTTCCGGTTAACCTGACAACTGTTTGTTCGTTAATTATTTCGTTTTGGTAAAGTGCTCAACCTTTCTGTTTAGAATATTCTTTTCTGGTAGAATGCAACTATATTTTATTTAAAATGAACAGCTCTTTTAGTCCACAATGAAAATTTAATTACTGTACGTTTAGTTGAATATTTCAATTTTTTCTCATTCAACCAGAATACTTCTTCCAAACATTTGAGTAGGGTTATTTCTAAAAAGAAAAAATGTTGAGATTTCAATATTATTCGATAAAAACCAACACCTATCAGATACATAATTTTTTTATTACAATTACCCTTTCACCAAAAAGATTCCATAATAAATGATAATAGTATTCATTGAATTGAAAAATCATTTTCAAAAATAATACCTAACAGTAAAAATATGATCTCAAAGCAGTTTCCGTTAATCTTCGGTTATCATAATTTTTCCACATGAACTAGTCATTTTTGGATCCTAAAGCCAACCACATTTCTCGATTCCAATCCATGTCAGATAAAGGTAACATTGGTTCGCCAGTCAAGTGCGCCCTTACACAATTTCCATTGTATAACAATTGTTTCTTTTCTCCATGATCTATAGTTCCAATGATAAAATCATTTCGTATTACTCTACGTCCATCAGGAATTGTGAGTCTTGGATCGAAACGAGCCATCATCCATAAACCCCAACGAAATGCAGATAAAGGTTTTATACCAGTGCCGACTTTCTCTACCATAATGCCTTGGCCATTAAAAAGTATTTGTTTTTCTACACCAAAATGAGTGACTACTCCAATCACGAATCCTTCTCTAATTACTGGAAGACCGTAAGGAATCTCAGGTCGTCGAGGAAGAATCGTAATCTCACCACCACCATCTGATTCACCAGTACCGCTCTGCGAACCTAATTCTGTGGGAAGAGAATGAATATATAGGGAAATATGAAACGGAATCTCAGAGAATGTTTTTCGTACAAACAGGAATAATATGAACGTCTTAAAGGAGATTTTTGGATGCAAAGATGGAAAATGCAGTAGTAGTATTAGTAGCAGTAGTGATACTTTTTTTGTTATAGAGGGGGGAAATCTTGCATTAGACACCCAATCAAGCAATCGTCTATAATGGGTAGGCGAATCTTAGGTTGGGTAGTGTCAGATTCCTACTGACTAAACCTCTTCCTCTCCTGCCAACCCGTTTCCCCGGAACCGCTTTCGCATTACTTCAGGGAAACGGGAATGAGGCCGCTTCGCCGAGCTTTGGATTTCCACCACTCTGCCCACTTGGACTTCAAACTCCTGCTTTTGACCATACCAAGATGTACGCATCGTCCTCAGTAGCGGGACAGTATCGCGCAACTGGCTCGTCGGCCTTCGACATTTTGGCAGGGGTCCGCATAGCAGTACCTCGAGGCTTTACTCCTGGTGCTGCCTCTCGGTACACTTTGCACCGTGTAGTTCTCAGAAGATGGTCGCCCCGAGAACCTTCGCATTTCGCGGCGCAGAGGTGACAGTGCGGAGTACTTTTGTACTCTGCGGAAGGTGCCCTGTGCGTGTTACCCTTGCGGCCAAGTCTTCATCCAACTCAACATAGGCCTTAAGGTTACCCCTAAAGGCCAAGCACCTCGACCTCGACCTCGACGAAAGACAGACATAGTACTTCCAATCCTTGATAAAATTTTTCCAGGAAAGAATCAAAACCGGCAAATGGGGATAATAAAGTACCCACATCACGAACTTCAGGCTGTGTACAACACTAATTTTGCAGACTGCCACCTTTTATTCAAGGCCACTCGTATACCACCTTTTGTTCTACCTCTGACTACATCACTTCGTGCCTTGATGTAGAAAATCTGCATATATGTTGTTAGAACCGACGAGTAAAAGCCCGGATCTTCTAGCCAAGTCTCGTACAAGCATGATATCCATTGTTCCGAAAATGTAACTTAGGTCCTTGAGATTGGAGATGCCGTCTATATCCCCAGAAAATGATTTTCGAACCATCCCGATCCTCAGCAATCAATGGAAAAAGCCCTTCATTGAGAGCCAAATGTGCAACGATAGATCATTCTTGGGATAAATGTCTCCATTGATATCCCTTGCTGTCTTGCCGGTTTTATGGATCAGTGCTAGACGTGGCCGAGGAAGAATGTGCCATAATAAAATGGATGAGTGTCCCATTTGGGACTTTCTCTTTCTTCGTCGCATGCTTTCTGCGCTTTTCATTCTTTGCCGATTTAGGTGTGAGCTGACCGTCTGACTCAAGTAATTATTTTCTCTGTTCTTTTTCCTACGCCGTGCGGTCGTTGACAATCGAAATTCCAAGATTTTTTCACTCCGATGTTTTGGAAAAGACGATTTCCATCCAACGAACACCAACAAATTTCACGATGACAGGTTGTTTCCCTTTAAGTTTCTGCAGCCGTTAGAGTCATTGATGGACAATTCATGTATCTGTATGCCGAACATTTTAAAAGTTTATGTCATTGTATTGAATAAATTGTCCTTGTGTTCTGAATTGTCTTTCAATCCAAATGTGGTAATGTCTTCTTCCCTAGATTTTCTTTCTGCATATCCCGATCCTGTTCTACGCGCTTGACTTTTTCGGGAATAAGCTCCAGTCTTGACTCTACTTTTTTTTATACAACGGTGGATTCTTGCTCTTCCTTCCTCAACCTCCTTGTGAAATCGCGTCAGCAACTCGATACTCTTGAGCAAGGTGTTGAACGATTTCTGCAGACGTTCCTCCGTTTTTGATGGTAGGTTGCTGCAGATTTTGGACAGCTTTCAATAATATTATTGCTCATTTGAAGTTTCCACTCAATGATCAAACATCCCGAAAATGCCATAAAAGGGATCATAAAACGGCCTTGAAGCGTTCAAAGTGAGAAAGAAGTTTTTCGGGACGCCTCTAACCAATTCAGTGCAACCGATTTTCGTAGGAGAAAACTACTGACTACTATAATCATCTTCATTTATCATTTCCGAGTAATGTTTCGTCAATTGGTGAAGTGATCTTCTGATTCAGTCGTGAACTACGCCGTGGAAGCTTGAAAAACATAGCAAGCTATTTTAATCAATGTACCAAATCAATTTGAACTCGTATTAAGATAGCTTATCATGAAGAAGGTTATACCCTAAATCATCAAACTTAAAATCAAAATGGAATATTTGTTTATACTATCTCCCTGTTACGGTTTTGAGAGTCTCGGCATAACCTCTCTCTATTCCTTTGCACACCTCACCACTTAGTCAGGGGTGGAGGGGACGTACACTTTACGGTGGGTTCCGAACCACCAAGAGCAACAGCTACTTGATACTTGAAGAACTTAAGGAACTCTAGAGGTACCGGGCTCACGACTCTCCGTGGCCCGTCGAAACTCTTCCAGAGTGCGAGGCGGGAATCGAACCTACAACCAGACAGCGTGGGTCCAAAGCTCATGCCTTTTCCTTATTTTAAGTTTGCTTATGTCATTTATTAATACAACTTCACGAGGAAGAAGATGCTTGGGCAGAAATAGCTTATCATGAAGCAAACGTAGGTTGAAACTGACATACTTTGGTTTTACGAAATTTATCTCTACCTTCGCTGAAAGTGTGTCAAAACGATTTCACGCATTTTTCAATTCGTCCCAGAGACACGTTCAATAGATGTTGTTTTAGAAATATTTACAAACCAATCGTCATCAAATTCCAGAAAATCATTAAATTTGTATCACTTATACATCTCGTGAGTATAGAAAAGCCTTGAGTTACGATAAGAGTTTTGCAAACATGGCAAAGTCGATGAAATGATATTGGGATGTAAGCGTTTGATCGGACGATCATTTTTCATGAAAACATCTGACTCGAAATTGCCAAGAAGTTTATATTGGGTATGAAAACATTTGATCTCAAGATCATATTCCGTGGCAAAGTCTGATTGTTTAATCGTGATTATTTTCAATTTAAGAGTTGCGGAAGAATAATTCCTCCTGAATTTCGGTTAAATCCTAAAGCGCAATTGAATCTGTGCAAAATTCATGGACTCAAACAAATGTTAAAGTAATGGGAAAATCAAATATAACTACAAGCGTCGTCTACAAATATCCAATGTCTGTAAGTTTCGCATTAAAAAAAACTGAAAACGTCAGAACACTGATGTTTTCTCAGCAATTGATTCAAAATTAATAAAGTTTTATGGAATAGCATGTATACTATACTTACCAATTGTGTTGGAAAAAATCGCGATGGTTAAGGAGAGGATAAAAATCTTCATTTTCACGGAGCAGAGAGTCTGATTCGGACGAATTTTATAAATCTTAAAGATTTTAAATTTCGGGTGATGAATTGCCGATATATATACCTATCCTTATCATATTGTGAATTCCAGAAAATTCGAAATTGCCATGAGAGGCTCATTAAAAAGTGATGTAATTCTTCTATTTGTCGCCTTGTTCCCTATAGTGATAAATTAGAATTTGATTTCAACAAGGTCTCCTGCCTTTTCGGGCATACAAAGGCAATTCACATTAGTGCAAATGTTTGCTAATTCGGAACCTTATGGAAAGATGAAAGACACGTATATCTTCTATTATTTCAACATATTCAATTTTTGTAAGCAGAAGAAACTCTGTTCAGCGATGGACTCAATTTTTTTCAATCCATGGATTCTTATCAACTTCGTAATTAGTATCAATTTCGTCTTATCGATACTATCTTCACAACATTGTTGGATGTTTCTAGAATCATGAAATTCACATGAACCTTTAATTGACGAATCACAAATATGTCCAGTTTCAACATGGAGTTGAAGCCAATCAACATAGATGGATGATTAAGTGAACACTAATCAGCTGCAAGTGTTGCCGTGTGCGTTCATGTGATGCGAGCTTTATTCATTACTGTACATGAATCAACAGATGCGTAAATCACTGTTTTTACTTTTAATTGCCGTACACTTCTGGTCCGTAATTATTGATTATTAAGCAAAAGTTTTGAAAAACCAAATTTTCGCGAGGCTTGCCGAAAGATTAGCAATCTACTCAGGAGAGTTGCCGCAAAGAGAGTTGCCTCAAGTGAAACTTGATGCAGGTCAGACTCGTCAAAAGAAAGACTTGTTGAAGGTGATACTTTCCGCGAAGAGACTTGCCACATTGGACTCGATATGAACCTGAAAATACAAAGTAGAGTGGGAGAATTCCGATTGGGCTAGTACCTAATATGCAGCCTTAATTGCGCATGATAAGAAGCATTCACGTTTTATGTCAGATTGTTCGTGATCTGGGTATAGGGGGAGCAATTTGGAAAACGTTTAAATGCACATGAAAAAATTGGATGTTTTGATTCATAATGTTATTCCTCCTTACAAGCTAAAAGAACAAGTCGAAGATGTTGGCGATAAACCATACTCCTTCATTGTAGATGAATCTACTGATACTTATGTTTTCCAGTACTTTTACCTATGCATTAAATATTTTGGCACATGTTGAAATTGATTAATCACTGATTACACAGGGATAATATTCTTTAAATCTACTTCACTTTATATACTGCATGAAGCTGTTAAGAACATCCTAGAAGAGATAGGTCTTGATGAAGCGAAAACGTGTGGACTCGGAACAGATAGGGATCTAATTTGTGTGGAAAACATCATTCACATGGTTGAAAACAAAAAATCCCAACCTTTATTTGCTAAGATGTGTTTGTCACTCTCTAGACAACTGCGCCTCAGAAGTTTCTGAAGAGTTCCCAGGAACAACTGTTTTTCTTTTGAAAGAAATATATGACTGGTTCAATCAAACTGCTGAACGCAGAGCTAAATATCGAGAATTGTGGGACACATTACACGCTTGTGACTTCACAAATCCTCCATCGGATGAGGACGAGGAATGGAGACGCTTTCACTTGTTTGTTAAACTCTGTGACACAAGATGGTTAGCAAGATGTGATTGCGTGGTTATTGTATGAGATAACTAGATTGAACTAAAGCTTCATTCCAATTTGGTAGTTCAGGAGGAAAAATGGTATTCTGCTATCCTTTTTGCAAACAAAATGTCAAACGATAACACTAACTATCAACATTTTAACATTTTTGAACCAATCTTAGAAGAGTTCCAACGTGTTCACTTGCTATTTCAAAGAGATGATATTGAACTGTGTCGAACCTTCGATGACTTGAGCGGTTTAGTGATGCTATCTTCGAACAAATCCTAACGAAATCGTTCTGCGATTACAGGTGTACCCAGTTACACCAGAGTAAAAAACCGAAATCGAGGACCGATCATTCAGTTATCCTAAAAGATTATGCGTTCAAATTGTTGGAAGGATTCCGAAAAATTTTGAACAGTTTCCGGGTTTTCATTTTTGCAACTAGCACTTCTGTAAATCAAGCGCAGTGACCTGCCCTTAGAGATCTCCCCTTTATTGAAAAATTTGGTGAAGCTGACAAGTAAGGCACGATAGAAATTCAGTTGAAACGATCACTACCTGTTGACCAGAAAAGTTCTTGTAATAGCAGTATCCCTAAACGAAGTGCGGATTTTGGCCTTAGATTTTTGTAGTTTCAGATGTAGGTGGTTATTTCAATTTTGAAGAGCTGGCTTTGCTGACGAGAAATGCTGTCGCAGAAAGAGTATTTTCCATTATGAATGCTGTGAAAACGAAGGCTAGGAGCAGAATGTCTATTTCATTACTTGATGCGAATCTAAGAATCAGAATTAGATTAGATGTTAACAAAATCTGCTTTAAAGATGTGGTACCAACACGAGCATTGTTTAGAAAGTGTATTCATCGTGTAGTTCGTTCGTTAAAAATAAGGACTACCAAGAGAAAGACGATGAAGATCACCTTTAAAAATTAAACGTGTCACAGTCTACAATAATATGTAGGAATAAAATTGCTATTTAATTTTAATATTGATTTTTATTGAGCAAAACCATTTTTAATTTAGTACTATAAGAATTTACATCATACCTGGTCGGTAAAATCAAACTCTACTTGACGGTTTCTGGCGGCATTCAATTTTTCGAGGTTCGCGATTACTGACGACTTCCCCACCTCAGAACTAGTGACTGAAGCCTCTAGTTTGTCGGCAACTCTGAGCCCTGGTGCACATTTAGTTCTCTTCCAGCCTTCGAGCAATGAAGACGTCCCAAATTCCAAGTATTATTTACCGCGTAACATGTTAGAAATCCTGCTAGGAAAGACTCAGGCGACCAGAGTTGTACGGAATCCACACTAAACTAAGCTATCTTGGAGACCAACCTAGGGAATGGGAGAAAAGCATAAGTCTCTGAAACAGAAGAGAGCATCAAGAGCCAACGCAGTGCAACATCAGTCAGGAAGATGATACGTCAGTTCACGGAACGTCCGCTTCTAGAAAAAGAGCTTCGGTCATCCACTCAACTTATCGAAAGGAGAAGTTCCGCTTCAAGAATAAATAGATTTTTAGAACTTGAAGGTGATACACTACCGTGTCGCTCTAGGTATAAGTCCCTCTCGCTTTCGTTGCACGTGGACGACTCATCGAGAGAGAACATGGAAGGCTGAGTTTCAGCCTACTCGAGAAAGAACAAGCAAGGAAAAGTTTAACGACAAAGATAGGGTAGTTGGTGTACTCCTGAGTGCTTCAGAGCACTTCCATCGTAAATAACAAGTAAGACTGACTTTATTCTTCTTGTCTATTCGCAGTAGAGTAATTGCATTAGGCTAGAGTGTAAAGGACGAAGTCCAAAGCAAAATTCAATATTGTATCGTGATCATAAACCCGACACACAAAACAAAGATAGGAACATATAAATCACGCTGGCGTTCTAGCAGTTTATCACCCAAGCATTACGGTGGCTTCGAAAACCGGCCAAAGACAATACTCAGGATATTGACCCCAAATCCACCGGCAAGGTAAAAGAGGGAGAGAGAGCCAAAAATTAAATGATGGCCTAAGCTAGCTGAATGGAGATAAAGTGCCACAAATGTAGAAAACTTGGACATTTTGACGCTTCCTAATCATACTGCCCCTACTCGGAACAGCATAAACATACGCACGTATCTTATAACGCTACATTCACAGTCACTTGTGTCGGCGCGTTAAAAACAAAGTGTCATATTTCTGATGCGCAAGATCAGAGACGCGTATGTCGTTACCTACGAATCATACTCACGT
>WSXT02019244.1:0-14227 GCA_011762715.2 Neuroterus valhalla | reverse complement strand
TGTGAACAGTGCACGCAAGTAGGCGTGGTCAGACATAGTCAGACAAAGCCTGTGGTGCGACGAGGAGATAATTATTCTCGATAAAGCGTTTGGAGAAGGGTACGAAAGGAGAAACGCGCTAGCTTTGCATTGGACACCCCTGTGCTACCATAATACTTGGTCATTTCAAATACCCAAAAGAGAACGTCGATTGGGATAAATTAATCAGTTTATGGTAAAAAAGAGGGTTTGTTTATTACAAACACTTGGTTCACGCATAAATTGATACATATGTAAACTTGGTGAAGAGGCGAAAGATTGACATTGTTGTAGCAGACGAAAAACTAAGAGGACTTGTAATCACTATCTGATTGTTTCAAAAATAAACCTAGGTCAAGGATGGCAGAAAAGAAAATTTTTCAGAAAATCCAAATAGACAGAAGTGATAATTTTCCATTGCACGGTGTGAGCTCACGAATAAGGGGACCTCTAGAGTAACGCACAACGTGAAACGATGCCAGGGGTCCTGAAATCCTTCCCTTCTTTAACTCTCTCTCTCTCTCGCTTTTTTTTCTCCTCCTCTCTTTCTCTTGCTTGCTCTTTTCTCTTTACCTTTGCTCCTCTCCAAAAGCGGTATGTAGCAGTATAAAGCGATATGCGTACTCGCCGAAAGTCGTTGCTCTATCACATGCGCACTACGGTCTTTGTTTGTCTTTACGTTACACGGACTAGAACAATTCACTTATTTATCAAAAAATGTAAAAAACGATTTAGAATGTTTAAAAAAAATCAATGAAAAAAAAATCACATTTATTTATTAAACATAACCTAACTGAATACAAGAGAAATTAATTGAGAATTTGAAATTATCCGTTCAAATATTCATTATAAACAAATGCACACGGTAGCATCATTCCAGTGATAGACTCACTGTTCGTCTGAGATCGACTAATAATGTCTTGGCCTTGACTTCTTGGAGAGATATTTTTTAATTTAAAAACAATTGTTACTCATTGGGGAAATTTCCAGTCACAAGAATGTTTGATCATTTCGAGTGATATTTAAAGTATATTTTATGTTGTAAGAGGTCAAATAAGAACAACTTTAATTCCCATCATATCAATTTATCACCCCTGCCAGGCGTCGTACAACGGCTTTAGATTTTTATGGTATAAACCTTACTTCTTTTGAGACTTTTTGGACATGAAATTTTGATCACTCTGTCCAAATTCTACTCTCTTGTAAGTCTAACCTTTTTGTAATAATTCAACAGTTTGATTGGATAGCCTTGAAAAAAGGCTAGTTTATTACAAACACCTGGTTTAGGCATAAAATTATAAAGATGTATACTCAAGAAAGAGTTAAAAACTCACAATATGATTGACTTTGTTTTATCGGATCAGAGACTGAGAGAACTTTTGAGAAATACAAAAGTTATTAGAGATCTGAATGTGAGGCAAATCACTTCCTTATAGTTTAAAAAATGAACCTTGGTCAAGGATGGGGAAGGAGAGGAAGTCATAATTAGTCAAAAGCAGATGCAAGTTGAAGCAGATAATCAACATAAGCCAGAAGTACAAAAATTATACGATGAAGAGTTAGATAAATATTTATGTCATCATGAACAAGACTGGAAAATGAAATTAGGCAATCAAAATGTATAGAGTGCGTGGTAAATTATACAAGACAGCATCTTCAAGAGTGCATCTGAATTTTGGAGTACTGCGGCTGTAGGGCGAAGGACTATAGATGCTTACTGCGATTACCAAATCCGCCAGGCTGTGAACGACGAATAGAAACCGTACTCGAAAACGTCGGAAACAATCGGTGTGAGCGATAAAGGGACACCAGTCGAGAAAATAATCAGAGCGATAGAAACAGAGGTGCTAAAATTTCAAATTAATCAGGCAAGGATAAAATTGAAGCAAAAGGAGATACGAAAATGCAAAATTATTTTGGAGGAAATGAAGAATCATTCTGCAAAAAGGTTGAAGAGTCTGAGGAAGGAATGTCTAGCACTCGGGTAGTCGGAATCAAGGAAACTGATAGTCGAACGGTATAGGTTCCAGAAATGTCAGTGACATAATGAGTGTTTCTTTTCTCCAAGGAATGGTATGAAGGTCAGAACATGGAGCGTACACTCAGAAAAAAGATTAGATATTCTGATCCATAAAAGAGTTACTACGAAATTTTTTTAGACCCTGGGGTGCGATTCCATCAGTTGGCTGATGCAATTGCTTTTGATAGACACGTTGGTGTTGTCTAGGTAAGCCAACTCGGATTGACGGGTGAAGCGGTGCCATCGTTGTGTCATCTTGTAAGTACCTTAGTTAGAGCAAATATTCAAGTTGAAGACTCATATAAAACTTTGTCGGATTTCATGAACGCAATCTACTTCTTTGATTACTTTGATTCCATATGAAGCGATGAACACACACAAACTAGTCGTCAGCATCTCTGGACTTATTAGACGCCAGGCCATCATTTCGGGTAGATCACTCCGAACAGAACATATGCCTCCAAGACTCGAACACAACAGAGGACCAGTTGATGCCACCAGGTGTTTGTCAAACGAATTTTCTATCCTAGTCAACTACTTGGGTGGGCTACCAATTCAATAGTTGCAGGGTCCAAGCCAATATTAAAGTGACCATCAAGTAACTAATCATTCAAAATAGTCACTGTTTCCAAAAAAATCCGCTGTTCTATTCATCTGAAGAGATGCTCCAACTAAGTATTTCTAAACAAGGAAGAATAGATGTGCTAGCCAATCATTTCTCTGAATGTAACAATGATGATGCAGAAGATTATGTATTGGAAAAACTCAGTCAGAGATAGCAAAAGGATAATTATATCGACGAAATTAAGACCGTAATTAGGAGACTGATATCCTGATCCTAATCTGTCCTAATAAGTCCTAATCTGCAAGGGAGAGGGTGATGAAGGCGACTGTGCTTAGTGATAAGCAATCAGCCTACTTATTACCGTGAGTAAGATATTCTTCACAATACCCATCGATGACTCAGCTAACCTGTTAATGCTATGCGTGTTTTTCAGAGTTCGCACATGTTACGAGTAGGGAATTTACTAGCATGGAACTTCTTGCTAGGCTGTTTGAGAGTTACAAGCGAAGAGGATAAAATTCCCTTCCCCAGAATAGTCACATTCCAGTAACATTGATCGAAGCTGGCATGCAGTAATGAAAGATGCTGCAAGACACTTTCCCGAAGTGTCGTTACCTGCATGTGACTTTTCAGGCTAGTAAGTGTATGAGCGGAGTAGGTCATGAGAATAACTGAAAGAAGGATCTGGGATGTCCAATGTGGATTTACGCTGTGAAGATCATGAACGGATAAGATATTCAGTTCGAGCTGGATCACAGAGAAAAGTTTGAGAGTAAGAGAATAAATGTATTGGCTTTTGTAGATGAAGATTGAGCTTTTGTTACTGTCAATAGTGCATATACAATGGTAGGAAAACAAAGTTTAAAGTTAAAAGATATCTGAGTGATTGGTTGGATAATTACCGAAATGTTCGGCAAGGACAAATTTGACCCTAATGGATTTTTAACATACAGTTGTACCCTCTATTTCATTTTTCGACTTTATTTTGAATTCTTACTCAATAGTTAGGATGAGAATCCCAAATGATTGTGCCAGGAGCGCGCCAAGTAGTTTCTACCCAGACAACGAAAAAGTGGATTCAAGTTTTATCAGACTCAGTCAATATTTAATTGGCCATTGGCCAATTGATTTCAATTTAGAAAAATATTCGATTTCATATTACAATAAATTTGTCCTCGTTGGACAAAGTGGCAGGGTAAGGATAAACACTGGGATCAAGGTCGATGAATACGACCTTACAATTCCTTCCAAGAGGAACAATGCATTTCGGATTTTATTGATCCATAGAGATCTATCATTTATTAACAGCGAATAGCAGTGAGCAAATAGGAAGACATGAATATGGCAAAGTTCGATATGATAAGAGAAGATGAATGGCATGCCGCCCCCTTATAATTTTACAATAACAACAAAAGCATTTATTTTTTGAGAGCGAGTACAGTGCTTATAATCTTGAACGAAGAATTTCTTGCTACATGCGGTAAAACAACAAGTCTCCGAAGCAAATGTGGTAACCGCCAAATGCCTACAGGCTTGTGGCGGGCGGCCAGCATGCCGCCATCCTCCTGACGTGACGCGCGCGGCGTCCCTATGACTAATCGTGAATGGTCATTTGTAAACACTCTAAATGATTGAAATTTTGATAATTGACTCTATTCCTTAGCTCTAAGGAGTATCGAGTCACGCAGCACTGAATTGAACAGCGGTATATACCAATTAGCAGAGCAAGGCAATCACCGATTCCTCTGGCATACACATCCTGACATTTTTGTCAGTTTTATTAAAATCTTTTCCGCAGATGACAAATGTAACGACCACGCGGTCTCAAACGCTGAACATCGAATGACGAATATGGCAACAGAGGCCACCACTATGCTCTTTTCTAAACGTAATTTTGAAATGCCGCGATCTGTTTGACAGCTATCAGCCATTCTTTGCCTTCGAGATACTAACGCACGTTCTTCTTTTGTCGAATTGTGAAAGCGTCAAATACAATCAAAGTGAATTCTTGAAGTGAATAATAATTAATGTATATTCTTGAACAGGCAGGAATCTCATCCACCCGATTATCTTAGAAGTACATTTACAGCTAACGGACAGCTGCTGAGATCCATAGACGTATAAATGAAGGTACTAAGACTATCGGCAGTGCGAGAGTCTTCTGCAGTTTCATTTCGGAGATAAGAAAAGGCAATTCACTATACTCTGTACTCAAAATAATCAATTACTTGGCATGACTGATCCGTTCGATTGTATTTGACTGATGACCACTCAAATATTCCATTTGTAAAACTCCCAAAAATAACCGATCTTCGAGTTCGAACATTGTCCAACTGATGGAATCAGTTAAATTTCAACTAATTTAAATTAAAAAAGCACTTCACTAAATTGGAAATAATATCTGACGCATGTGTCAAAACATTTAGAGTCCCCGTTTGTTATATGCTATATAGGATCTAGTTGCATTAATGGAAAGTGGTAGGTGTACATATTGTACGTGCAGTGTCTGACAATCGACAAAGAGATAACGTTCTCTGACAGCTTGGCGTATTTCGTTTTAGTGAATGGAATATAAACGTGTCAGAAACGTTCATTTTCCCTCTGCTGTTTATGTTAGTCTTTAGAATCGTTAGTGGCACATTGCCCGTCGCGTATAAATTCCAGTGTCCATAAATTTTGCATGTTATCAAGGAACCTTGCAACAGCTTCATCTTAACCCTTAACTGTTATCGTTCCAGTTACAGACGTAGATACATTTATTGATTTTACAAAGAACTACTCTATGTCTAATTTCATTCCTTGATCATCCTCGTATCAAAAAGTTCATGAATCCTAAAATTGCCTTCTTTTTAAACTATTGGATGAAATCCAGTGATGGAAAATACTTTCTAAAGGGAACTAAATATCGTTACCGTTAAGAAAGAAAAACTTATCATTTGATACGTCTACCAGGATAATTTGATTTTCAATCCTCGTTGCAGCCAAATAATAATTTTCAACCCATTCAAATAAATTGCAAAGAAAAAACAATTAAATTTGCAACCGGAAAGGATGACTTATCATCGAAATCGTTGGAGTTCCAATAAGGAAAATTCGTGTAGAAAGTTTAGCTTTTTGGTTAGAAATTTATACTCTTCGATTGGAGAAGCAACTGTTAGCAAATAATTCTATTCTGGTTGAAAATTAAATTACTTACTTAGAAATAATTGTTAAGAATTCGTCTTCTTGGGATCAGAATTCATCCGTTTGCTTGAAAATTTACTATCGTGTTAAGAATTTGTTTCCTCTTCAACCAAAAGTTTATTTTGTAAGAAACATTCAATTATCTATTTAGAAGTGTATATATTTCATCTGAAAATCTGAATTTGCTGTTGAAAATTAATATATTTGTTTGAGAAATTGTCTTTTTCTGTAGAAAATTGATCTTTCAATATGGAAATCTATCGTTTCGAGTTGGGAATAAAACTTTTCAGTGAAAATTTGATTTGTTTGGATTTAGAATTGAACTATTTAGTTCAGGGGGGTCCAACGCAAGTTCGGCTCGCTTCTTCTTTCTTCCTCTTCCTCTGAGCGCTTCATCGAGAATTCTCTCCGCGTTCCACCACGGGCTTCGTCTGACTACGTCTGACGACGTCTACTTGCTCGCACTGCTTACACAGCCCGGCCGCTGAGGACCCCTTTCCATATCGCGATCACGATCACCGCATGAATGCATCCAAGGTAACAAGAGAGGGGATGGACGAGTAACAGTTATTTACATCGTCGCTCCCGCGTTGGACACCTCTGATTTAATTGGAATGGAATTTTTCGCTTTGTTGAATATTAATTCTTGGAACTCAAAGTTCCGGAATTCCATGTAAAATTAACCATATAGTTGACAATTCATCTAGTCTGGCAGGAAACCTAACTTTCTTGTGAAAAATTCTATTTTTTTACTATTTAGAAATATTCCTGCAAACCTAAAATTAAAATATTCAATTATCAAAAGAAACTCGGCTTTTTTCAGTTGATATAAGTAGAAGATTCACTAATTTTCTCAAAAAGTATTCCTGGTTCAAAATTTATCCTTGCTGAATTGAAAACTTCGTTTTTTGGTGAAGAATGCAAGTATTTATTTTTTTAATTGTCTTTAATGCGAAAAACTATCCCTGTCCATTGGAAATTATTATATTTGTTTCAAAATTGAACTTTCGATATAAAATGTCTCATTCCTGCGTTGAATATATCCGACTAATAATACGTTTATTTTTTTTCCTTTAGTTAAAAATCAATTTTTGGAATTCATAATGTTACAATTGCATGTTTTTCCGAAAACCTATATTATCCAATTTAGAATTCATCTTCTTGTGTAGAAAATCAATCAGGTAGGTTGAAAATTCATCGATTTGGAATGAAAAGAACTATTTTGTAAATAATTCGTCAGTTAGGTTATGTTCAACTTGTTCAAAGTTTCTTTTTCCATTGTAAAGAGATAATTTTATATACAAGGAATCCCAGTGTTGTATCTCTCGTTGAAAAATGATGTTGTCTAGATGGAAATTAAACTATTCAGTCCATGATTCATGCATTTTTTTATAAATCTTAATATTCTCTTGAAAATTGAATTATTTTGTTCAAGTTATCTTTTCTCGTGAAAAGTTCGAGTTTTTTGGAAATGCGAATTTTCTCAGTTGAATATTAATCCTACTCGTTCAAAAACTTGACTCTTTGGTTGAAAATGCATTTTTCTTCGTAGATTCAACTATTTTGTTGAATTTACATTTCTTGGTTGAAGATTTAACTTTCTCGGTGGGAATACCTCTTTTCGGATGAAAAATCCCTCTCTTATGGAGAAAATTATTCTCTTCTGATTGAATATGAACTTTTTATTCACAAATTTTACTTCTTAACTTCAAAATTCGAGAACTGGATATAACAATTGAACTTTTTTGTAAAAAATTTATTTATTTTGTTCAAAGTGTTATCATATTGTGCAGAATTCGACTGCTTTGCTGAAACCCCAAACATCTAGCTCAATATTCATGTATTTTATTTAAAATTGTAATATCTTGTTGGAAATCCAACTATTTCTTGAAAGTCATCATTTTTTGTCAAAAAATCATTTTTTTCGGGGATGCAACTACTTGTGGATGAATATTTGATCAAACTGTTAAAAGTATTTCTTCGTTTTTTGAAATCTAGACTATTGTGTTGATAATTCAACTATTTCGTTGAATTGTCCTTTTCAGGTTGAAGATTCAACTCTTTCATCAGGATTCCCCCTTTTAGGTAAACAATTCGTATTTTGTGATAGAAAAGTATTCTCTCTTCACATTAATATTTGTCACGAATCGCGAACATTTATTTCTATTTATGACGCTCATAGTTATCCTCCAATACAATAGATCAAACATTGCAAAATAAATTAATTAAAAACAAAAAATACTCTTCACTCAAAAATACAACATTTTTACAAAAATCAAAACAATCAAAGCTACAACTGAAGAAAATCAATTTACGATAACAGGAAAAAACTAATTTCCAACAAAATAGTTCATTTATAAACGAAAGTGATGAACTTTTACGTGATATTATGGATCTTCAACTAGAACAGTTGAATTTCGAATCTAGCAAATGGATTTTGACTGAAATTATCATTATTTTACAAGAGAACTTTAATTTTCAACCATGAAGGTGAGTTTTCAAACAAAAAGATTTATTCGCGAATAGAAAGAATAATTTTCTACCAAAAAATACAATATTTCAATAAGATAGATGAATTTCGGAATGAAAAAAAAATTGTTTACGATCGAAAATGGAAAAGTAAAGTTTTTGGTAGAAAAGAAATCAATTCCAAAACAAACAAAGAGTTTTCAACTAACACAAAGAATCTTATATTGAAAAAGTTGGATTCTCAAACAGATGAATCAATTTTTAACAAGAATTTATGTTAAGCCAAACAAATGAATTTTCAAATACAACCATGGAATTTACAATTGAAATAAATTGAAGTTTCAGTTAGAAGAATTACTTTAAACAATAGAAACAAACTTCAAAAAAAAAAACTATCTTTCGAACAAATAATTACATTTTTAAACGAAATTATGAATTTTCGAACAAAAATGTTTATGTTCAACTGTATCAGTTGAATTTCAAAGCAGAAAGACCAATTTCTTACTAAAGAAATGAATCTTCAAGTAGAATAATTGGATTTCTTCTAAAATATCGATTTTTCAACTAAGTATGAGGATTTTGAACGAAGCTATTGGATTTGCAATTCAAAATGAGAAATTTTCATCCATATTGTTGAATTTTGAACTAGAAAAGATCAATTTCAAACTGAAGATGAAACAAATAAATTTTCAGGTAAAGTGATTGATTTTCAACCAAACTGAAGCATTTTTAGGTGGAATGATGAATCTTCAACTGTTATGAATGTATTTCATGCGAAAGAGATGGATTCTGAGCCATAAAGAATAATTTTCTTCAAGGAAGGCGAATTTTTCACACAGTACAGAAATTTCCAAAGGAATAGTTTCATTGCCAAATCCGGAATTCAATTTCAACTAAATACTTGAATTTTTGCCCCAAAAAGATAAATCGATTTTTAATGAAGAAGTTGAAAATGATGAGTTTGCAATGAATAATTGTCACAAGTTTCCAAAATTATGATTTGGAAATATTTCTTATTCAAAATTATACTTCTACTTTAAAAACATCCTGAAGTACTTTCTTCGTTTAAAATTGAGAAGAGGGGACTTCCAAGTTGCGACAAATTTGGAATCGGAAGAGCGATTTTTTATAGTTATTATATTCTAAATCCCTATAACAATTTCAATATCATGGGATGAGCAATTATGAGCTGAAAATCTCACAGAGCAACAAATTGACAAAAAGTATTTCTTTTGATAGAAAAAAATATAAATTCTTTTGTCCATAATGTATACTGCGCTCAAACTGGGGAACCGCGCGCGCAGCGACCGACGAGAATAGTTTTTTTTATGGAAACTTGACTGATTGTGGTTGAATATTCGACCGAATAGTTAAAAATCGTATGTTGAAAACTCAACGATGTGGTTGAAAATTCAATTTTTTTATTGAATTGTCCTTTTTAGGATGAATATCCAACTGTTTTGATCAGAAACCCTCTTTTTTAGTCAAAGATTCATCTTTTGTGGTTGGAAATTATTCCCTCCGGATTGGAAAAAAAATTAATTTTTAAATTTGATTTTTCGAATCTAGAATTCGAGTACTTGGCCAAAATGTGAACTATTTTTTCGAAAATACCTTCACTTTTTTCGAAATGTTATCGCATTGTTGAGAATTTAATAGCTTTGTTAAAAATTCAAACATCTAGTCGAAGATACGTCGATTTTCTTAGAAATTTCAATGTCTTGTTAATTATCCATTTATTTTACAAAGTCATATTTTATCGTCAAAAAATCAACTTTTTCCTGAAACTCAAATGTTTTTGGTTGGATATCCGCGTAAATGGTTGAAAATTGTATGTTTAAGACTCAACTTCTTCAATCATAATTGCTCTCTTCGGATCATGCATTGTGGATGAGAATAATTATCTTCCGTTCAAAATTTAGCTTAATTTTTCAAATTCAACTTTGCGACTTTGAAATTCAAGCCCTGAGTCTAAACTGAACTATTGTTTCAAAAATTTATTCATTTTGTTCAAAACGTTATCGTATTGTTGAAAATTCAATAGCTTTGTTAAAAATTCAAACATCTAGCCCTTATTGGATCGATAATTCATCTTTTGCGGAAGAAAATTATCCCCTCTCGATTGGAAGTTGACTCTTTTTTCGTTGGAAAATCAACTGTTTTTTGAAAAAATCTTTTTTTGTACTATCGGGTTTTAAATTACACAAAATTCCATCAGGACGATAATCGTGGAGCGAAAGGGAAATCGGCATTTTTTTCTTTCAAAATAATTTTCTATATTACTGTTGTTACTATTTTAAGATTCTTACTATTACACTATTCCTCATAATTTAAATCAAGGGCCAAAAGCTCGGTAGCCAAAAGGTGGTCACGGTCGAGGGTGGAATAAAATACTATATACAACACGAGACGAAAGTAGATTTTATCCTCGGGCTATCAATGCCCTCTCAAGGATATTTTTTCCCCTCAAGGAATGAACTTTCATGCTGGAAAAATCTACTCTTTTTGGTCCCTTGTTACATAATTTACTGTTCTTGTTTTCAAAACTGGTTTTGAATAATTGAAGTTTTTTTATTATCTTTTAAGGAAAAAATTATGATGAAGTTGCAAACTTGCACAATGATTTAAATTATTGTTCAGAACTAAACGCAAGATTTTCGGCCACATTGTGCATACGCTACATGCAGTTATTTCTTTTTGTTGATTGATTTTTTTTCAAGTATGGCTCAGTAAGAAAAAACGTATTAATCCAGCAAATTGGTTGCAATTGTTTAATTGAATGCTACGTATGTGATGTTAAGTTTGCAACCCAATGCGTGATCGGGAACTTCTTCCGACTCCAAATATCAACTTTTTTAGTAATTTTCTTTCATTTTGAAAAAAATATAATAAAGTTGCAAATGGGGATATGAATGAAAAATGCCAATTCAAGACCCAGTTGAAAATTGCATCCCAATTGAAGATTAGGATCGTATGGAAATGCCAAATTTTCTGTAATTTTAGTATTTTTTACTTATAGCAATGTTTAGTTTTAATTCTAAACATTTAGATGTTCACAACCGTTGCTTAGTGCACTAATTCAGATTTATAAAGTTGGTTGCACCTATGCAATTAATATGAACCAACATTTGTTAGCCATTCGTAAAAATTGTACGGGAATTCAAAAGCCACTACGATTTTATGAAGTTGCTCAAAAGTTGCATGATAATATCATCATTTTTTCATTTTTTTTTTCTAGCATTAAGCTGATATATATAAGTAATAATGTAAATTATATATAGGTTATAGCACGAGGAAATAATTTTTAAATACATAGTACATAATGATTTAATTTTACCCTCTATTATAATTTTAGTATTTTGTCGTCACTCCGTTTCTATATTGTTATTTATTGTCCTACTTTGCTTTGTTCTTTTGAAATTTTATCGTTTTACAAGAAAGCGCCAGAATGACGAATGTACCAAAAAAATATGTATTTTCAACCAAGATAATTAATTCTTTTCAAAAAAATATTCATTTTCACATGGAGATGGAAATTAAAACGGGGAAATATCACTTTTCAACTATGGAAAAAATCAATATTTAAATTTTGAATTGAAAACATTAATTACCAATCAAAAATTTAAACCAATTTTCTAATAAATAGTTTAATTTTCAGTCGCAATTGAAATAGTTAATTATAATAAATCTTCTATAGAAAGAAATTATTTTCCTACCATTTTTATGCCATTTTAATGAATTTGCTACAAAAATTGTATTTCCAGCGCGGACTCATGCATTTCCAAATATGATAAATTATTTTCCCGGAAAATATTACATTTTAAGCAAAGATCCTACTTCAAACTCAGAGAGATCCCTTTTAAACCGAAAATAAAGAATTCGAATTCTCAAAATAAAATTTAATCTTTATTATCAGATAAAAATCCTTTTGAAATAACAGAAACCTTGAACAAATTTTGGAACAATCGAATGAGTTTATTTAAATGTGTTTGACGAGATTATTCGCATTTTCAATTGTTTGCCCCCAGATTTAAAATATTTATAGCATTAGAACTGAAATTACAATTTTCCAGAATAAATTCATACATTTTAATCTAAAAACTCGAATATAATGTTTGACAGTTTGTGGAAATACAAAATAAGTAATGATAAATAATACAATCCTTATAAATAGTTATAAAAATGATCAAATTTTATGGAAACAGCTGTCAATTTAAATAATTAGGCATTCGATTCCGTCTATTAAATTATATCTGGATGTGACACTTTTCCATGAATGCCAAAGTGCATTATTCCTTTTTCATCTACTCGAAATTGAAAAATGAATTCCTTCATTTTGTTTTATAATTTTTTCACGCATAATTTATCAATAATAATCATTGCAATATTCAATGAAATATATACCACGCTCGAGAAGCCAGTTTCCGTCCGACCAATGGAGTTAAGCAGCTTTGGGTGTGGTTAGTACTTGGATGGGTGGATGGGTTAGGCTTGCCTTCTCCTCTCTTTCACTGGAATGCGGCGAAAATCCATTGCGAGCTGAATCCTAGGAGTTTTGTATATGGGACATTCTTTTACAAATCGAACAGAGAATTGACCGACCAATTTTTGATTGAGCTAAAACTTCTTTTACGGGTTCTTTATTGAAAAAGAGAAGATAAATATTTGAGGATTTTTTTTAATTTGCAATTTTTCGAGAAATAGGAAGGGTTGAAAAATTGAGAATTTTAGTGAAGACTATTTTTTGAAAATGCATAACTCCTGCTCTATTTGAGCTAGAAACAATTTTTTTTTCATTTGAAAGGTAAAAGAACAAGCTTCAATCACAGAACCCTGCCAAAAATAATTTCAACAAATTTAAATTGTTATTAACAATTGAAATTTTAAAATTGACTTTCAACTAGTTTGACCCCCATGAATTAGGTTCTTAGTATTTTTATCGTATTCTACGTCAAATTCCGATCGGGAAAAATTTATTTAAAAATGTCGATTTTATTACTACTTTCGGAACAAATTTAATGTATCTAGTGGTGTCGAGCGCGGTACCCCACACCGGCGCGCGTATCACATTGCACGGTCGATTTTCTTCTTTGATATCGTTTTTCTCTTAAGTATGAATGATTATTATATATTTTCAGTTGAATGATCTTATTTCTTAGACAAGATAACTTTATCAAAAATTAAAGAAATAAATGATAAGAAGGGAAAGAAAAACATCAGTATTGGAAATGTACCAGAAAAGATGAATATTTCCAATCCAATATTTTCTGGTACAAAATTTATATTTCAACGTTAAAAACTAACTTTTTCGTTGAGGATTTAACTGTACAGGTTGAAAATCCAACCATCCTCTAGAAGCTTTCATTACCTTCTATCAAATTCGTCTTTTTTCTTGAGAAAAATTTATTGTTATCAAAATGCGTCTTCTTGAAAAGACGATTTGTCCATTTGGATTGGATCGGTTTTTCTGTAATTGCCTGTTTTGTTAATCATTCAATACTGTATTGCAAATATTCCATAATTCCAAATTCAAGTTGTCCTTCTGGATTGGAAACGTTCATCTCTTCTGGTAGAAAATTTAAATTTCAAGATTGAAAATTTACTTTTCTGTTCAGGATTTACTTTTCTAGGTTGAGAATTGAACTACCTTCTAGAAACTTCAATTACCTTCCAGAAAATTCGTCTCTTTTCTTCCAAAAATGTATTATCTCATAAATTCGTCTTCATTGATAGACTTTCAGTTTGATATTTCAACTGTATTCTAACAAACTCGTCTCTCCTAATTAGGAAATCTATAATAATAATACTAATAATCCTAATAAAGTATTCTACATTTTCAATAATGATGTTTTTATTTTCCTTCATATTATTTATTTATTTCTTGAATATTTAATAAATAGGCCAGTGGATATAGACAATCAATTAACTATAATTCCAAAAGTTTTTAAACTGCGAATATACATTTGTACATA
>WSXT02019233.1:0-14227 GCA_011762715.2 Neuroterus valhalla | reverse complement strand
AAAACGTGATGAATACGTATCAGATACGTATTAAAAACGTTTTGGATACGTATTATACTGCACGGCAGCGGCGGCGGTGGCGGCGGTGATAGATCTTTATAATAAGTGTAAGATATATATTATTATATGTACCAATAGGATTTGGGAAATAGCTAAGATGAACCATAGAACTCCAATCACGATCCACATCTTTCGAAATAAAGGAATTCACTTGAGAAGAATTTTAAATAAGTAATGAATATTGTTCAAAATGTTTCAATTTATATAATCACACTAAACGCTATCTTATTTGTCCTTTTGAATTGTAACTGTTTCGCAATCATATTTCTTTGACACTGACTTATGACAATATTATGTACAATTTAGAACGAAAAAAATTACCTACTTCGCAATGGAAAGATCAATTTAATTGTTGAATAACATGATAAAATTTTACGTCTTAGGCAAATTACAGAAAGAAGATACCTTCAAGTACAATATGTTAATAGTCTGCCATCAATAATTACTCATAACTAATTGCTCGAAATCATAAAAAATTCAAAAAGAATAAAATATTTCAGAACTCAAAGCAGGCCAGCTCTACCATTAGGCTAATGTAGGCTGCAGCCTGGGTGCAAATAGAAAGCCGAATTCCCAATTTTTCTTGTAACACTTACGACCGTTCAAAAGCTTTCCTCTAAATTTGAATTAGTCAAAATATGACTAATTTGAATAATAGGCAACGATCTATATTCACACAATATTTCAGTAAAATCAAACTAGACTAGCTTTAAAAGAATAAAATCTAGGATCTCATATACGACTTCCCAAGACCAGAAATAAAAATTGTGTATCAAAGACAATATTCGAACCAAAATTTTCAACTTGAGGGTCGACAAACCATTAGAGAAATATAGTCAATGCAAAACGTATGGAATATTAACAGCCATCAACGATAGCGCACGGTCTCAAATAACAACGAGAAAAAACACAATGTGCCCGAAGTTAAACGTGTACATTAGGCTCACTGGATAACAGAAACAAGAACGTTCGTGACAGAAGAACAAATAGAACACAAGCAATGAAGGGAATAATCCAGTTGAGGGAAATCGATTAACTAACTGTGTACGCCCAAACTGATTAATAATATAATAATAATAATTCTTTATTGCGTATCAAGATGTATATACACTTATTGCAAGGGAGAATGTTAGATCGATTTATGAATACATGTTCAGAATTATTTCAAAATGTAAAGTTAAAGGGTTTAGTACAATACAATTATTCATTGACGCAGAATGATCGTAGTTTAAGGCAGTTTGAAATGTACAAAAAAAAAATCTTCATTGTAGCTCTATCCATATCTGTAAGAAGTGGCAATATCCCAGCTTCTGGGTCGAGGTTTAAAAGTTGTGGAAAGCGAGACAAATAATGGTTACGCATACCCTTGTAAATTGGACAGGAAAACAGTATGTGGCTTAGATTCTCATTTTCTTTTCTAATACAGATACTACATATTTGATTAGGATCGATCCTGTATACATTTTTATTGCATGAAAATAAGAATATTCTATTAGTTGAGAGCCTGAGCTGACAGTATAACCTGATCATCGGAAATGGGTATCTGTATTCTAAGTAAGTTGCAGTTGGATCGGCAAGACTCCTGGGCACACGCATTTGAAACGATCTCGTATTATCAAATTGTATAATGTCTTGTAACTTAAGGTGTTCGTAAAAGGTTTCGAGCGCTTCATGTTTCTTTGATATCCATAAATTTGGGTCTGGGCTGTAAATGAGGTCTCCCATGTTGATGACATTTAGCAATTTCTGAATCTGAGATGCCCAGTTGTATTTCGTACTGCCAATCATAGAAGGCAGCAGTTCAACTTGTCTTAAAAAACAGATCCTAGGTAAACGATTTTCTTTCATTTGCAAGACTCTCACAATCTAGTCCCAAGCTAAGGACAATATCTTATGTTCTAATTTTACGCGACCCAATTCAAGTCTGAGCCCTGCATTTTTTAGGCTTCTAGGCAATTGCAAAAGCTTCTTGAAAAAAGATGTCTGTACTCTTTCGATTGAATCTAAATACCTCAAACCCCACAACTGGACTCCGTAAAAAAGAGAGGATTCCACCGAACTACTCAACAGTTTATTCCTGCATGACCATGAATTCGTTTTAGATTCCGCTAGGATAGACAAAACTGTACCTGCAGCAACCTGAGATTTACCAATGGCTGATTGAGTTGCGCCATAACCCAATGCGGATCCAGGAATAGGTATACCAAGGTAGTTGTAAGACTTAACGACAGGTATCTCTACATTATTGTATACTATGTTTTTTGGATCGATTTTCCAACATCTACCGCCATCACTGAAAATGACTATATTCGTCTTCCGCGTATTGATTGTTAAGCCATTTACAGCGCAGTATTCAGATAGTAGGTCCAACTTATTTTTCAAATCAGTCTGAGAGTATGCCAATATAATTAAATCATCGGCGTAGAGAAGCAACAAAATGTCGATATATCCATTTATATTTAACTCACTTACTCCTTTTGAACGGAAAAAGTCCTTCATATCCACCATGAATAATATGAAACTCAAAGGACTCAAAGAGTCACCCTGTAGGACTTTTTCTGACAGCGGTATCTCTTCAGAATACTCCCCCCTTTTCTTAACTTTAAGAGACGCCATATCATAAAGATTTTTCATTATCCGGATAATTTTTGGACTAACCCCCAATCGATATAACTTATTCCATAAGAGTATGTGAGGCACCGAGTCAAAAGCCCTTGCAAAGTCCACAAAAATACCATATACTTTTCTTTTAGGTAGTCTAAGTTGAAGATGTATTGCAGAGAACAAATTAAAAATATTATCTAAACAGCTTCTGTTCCTACGAAATCCGGCTTGGCATTCTGGTATAACGCCGCAATCTTCAGCCCACGTTTGGAGTCTATTACAAATTATTTGAGTAAATAGTTTGGTAAATGTGTTTATTAACGCTATAGGTCGATAATTCCCAGGATCAGTTTTGTCACCCTTTTTATGTAGCATTGAAATCAGAATTTTTGACCAAGCTGTCGGGATTTGCTCCGTATCAAGAATTTGGTTAAACATTACTTGAACATAGAGTATCCAGTTTATGGGCAAGGCCTTAATAAATTCATTCGAGATTTGATCGTCACCAGGTGCCTTGCCATACTTACAATTATTTATACACGTAGACGGTTCAAGCCAGTCAATCTCTCGGTCCAGCCAAGGGTGCATTACACCGAAAAAAGGAAGTCAATATCAATACGTGGTGGGTGAATACCTCGAAGATGATTTTGCCATTGGAAAATTGTAATGGGAGAATCTTGAAAAGCCTTTTTCTTAAACTTGTTAACGACACTCCAAAATTGCTGTGAGTTTCTTACATCTGCGAGTTTATTTACATTTTCGCTATCAAATAATTTAGCTTTTCTTTTCAAGAGGCTCCCATATAAACGTTTTACTTATTTATATGCTGCTCTACTTACATCATCAAAATCTTTGAGCTTGCATCGCTTAAGGAGAGCCTGCAACTCTTTTTTGGCAGAAAAACACTCTTCGTCAAACCAAGGTTTCGAAAAAAATCTGACAGCGTTTGAACGCTCAATTTTTGTCATTTTAGATTCGTGGGCTATCTCATTCATGGCGTTGGAGAGATTATTAAACTGAGCGTCGACAGAATTGTTATTGAAGTCAAAGGCTATTTTTTCACAATGAAACATTTTTTCCCTAAATATATCTGCGTAGTCTGGTTTCCACTGTAAGACAGTATATTTATTTCTCTTTTCGCTCCTGCAGATGTCGTTAATTTCTAAAGAATCTTTTATTGTAACCCTGATCGGAAAATGGTCTGACAGAGATATCAAAGGTAGGACGGCTAAATCCAAAATGAAGTCTAGTCCTGTTATATTACACCACACATGGTCTATTACACTGCAGCCTTTATTGGGCTTACTTTTTGAGCCTGCTTTTGAGCCTACGAACGTAATCTGAGCTGGACGGTCACCGCAAGTTCTGCCATTTAATAGTATAAGACCATTACTTCCCATAAACTCCAGTATTTTAGTTCCCCGACCATTGACACTTAAATCTAAAGATTTTCTGGATGAAAAAAGTCTTGAATTTTGAAATATTTCTCCTGGTAGACCATTCTCCGATCCTAATCTAGCGTTTAAATCCCCGCCAACCAAAAATATTGCATTTTCATAACGTACCTGAACTTCAAATATATCAGTCTGTAGCATATCTAAATAAACGTCTGTATCCAAATCGGGCTTTAAATAGATTAGTCCTATTATTGCAGTTTGACTACATATCTCAGTTTTCAAAAAGATCCACCATTCAGTGTGAATGAGAATTTCATACTTAAATTTACCTTTTTTCAATAAAATAGCTAGGCCTCCACTCGCTCTTCCCTTACTTTTTTCTTTTATTGCTTTACTCCATACAGCGCTGTAGTTTCTCCATCGTAGAGGTAAATTCTCAGGTTCATAGGTCAGCCAAGTTTCCGATAGTCAGATAACATCTGCATCTAGTTCCGATGTATCCAAAGATGCTTGAAGATCTAAGTTTTTATAGCCGTGTACATTCCAAAAAGTTATAGACCAATCTGCGCAGGTTACGCGTTTTCCTGAGCCGTATGCTGCTCAGTACGTGTGCCTCGATGAGAGCTTGCGTTATCCTTGATTTCAGCTTGTGACACCAAGTCTCCGTTTTTCCAATACAACCAGGCCCCATCAATGTTTAGTTTTTTATAGCCTACTTTGACACTCTTTCCTTTAGACCGTTCAAATCTTGTCATGTCTCGAAGCTCTTTTGCTATTTCTCTCTCTTTGTGTGTAAGATCATCTTCGATGTAGATTGGTCTATTTTGCAATTGTTGAGTTTTTCGTTTCATTAGGTCTATTTTTGTGTCGAGTGAATTCAATCTGACTCTTATCATATCACTTTTCCTTACAATCCTCCATGACTTTTCTACCGGATCAGATGTACCAAATTCAGTATTTAAGAAGGTGTGAGCCTGCTGCGTAACGTCAAAGTTAGTTAATTTCAATCCTCTGATAATAAGATTGCATTTTTTTCTCTCTTTTTCGAGATTTTCCGTAATAGTATCCAGCCGTTTAGCATACGAGGCGAGGTCCTCCTTCATTTTGGATATTAGAGGAGTATCTTTATCCATTGGACTATTTCTACACAGTTTTTCTTCCAGTGACTCCACTTTATTTTTCAGGCATGAAGGGGCACTCAGCAGGTCTTCTTCTAACCTTGAAATTCTGGATTCAACATTGTTCCGCATTTTTGTCCATTTCGCGTCTTTTTCCAACAGGTCTTCTCTGATAGCGCTCAACTCAGATCCGTGTTTTGCGTTCTCCGTTTTCAGTTCATCTAGCTTATTTTTAATTGATTCAGTAGCAGTAGAATTATCTTGATTCATTTTTTGGACATCGACAGAGAGTTGATCAAATTTCTTCGATAATTCCAAAATTAAATTCTCCATCTTCAGTTCTGACGTGTTTTCAGATTGATCCATTGGAAGGGAGCTCATAACCATAAGATTAATTTCGGATTGAGATCGGTCCATTAATGAGCAGTCCGAACTTTCAGAATTGCTCCGTTTCAGGAGATTAGAATCTTCATCTGATTATCTTTTCCGTTTATTTTGGAAGAAGTCTGGTATAACAGGACCCGCAGATCGTGTTCTCTCCATATCAGCTACTTCTTTCTTCTTCGGACGACCTCTTGTCGGCTTGTCGATGATCGCAGGAGTGCGAAATACAGTAGTCACTGTTTTGTTTATTTTGTCAGCTGCTCTTGAACAAGCTGAAGTTGTCTCTTCGGTGAGTGAGTTTTCTGGGTTATCTTCTACAAGGGTACTGCTCTTGGAACAAGTACCTACATTATCGACGTTTACAGCAAACGCTTCTGGATCCTGCATAACCTAAAAATTTGTTAGCTTGGATCTTCAACACAGATTTATGCAGAATTCTGATGCACACTGACCAAACATTATTATTTTTTGTTAACCATTGGTATCACTTTCTACAAAGAAAGACACAAAGCACTAACATTCGGTCGAGAAAACACGAAAAAACCGCAATTATATGTTCACATGAACTCAGACGACAGAGACAAGAAGAAAGAATAGAATAATTAGGAGTAGGTGCGAGGACTAGGTCTGCAAATGACTTTTAAATATTTTGTTTTTAGTTACAACGAAAAATTTATCGCAAAGCGTAAAAAAATAATTTGGAATTGCACATAATTCAATACAAGCCCCTCAGCCCGATCCTTCTCTGGAAGGGAAATTACAAATAATTTTGTTACGCTTCGCAATAAATTTCTCGTTGTAACTAAAAACAAAACTTTTACAAGTCATTTACAGACTGTATCCTCGCACCTACTTTTACTTATTCCATTCTTTTTTTTGCCACTTTTCTATAAGAGCTCTTTTGTTTTATTTATTTTTCCTAACATTGGAAAAGAATAAAAATAATTTACTTAAAAGAATACAATACTACGACCAATATGATTCTGTCTTATGTTTATTTATTATTTGTTTACAGCTTAAAAAGTAGAACAAAGTAAAACATTTAAGAAAAAACCACAACTTTCTAGCACTTATCTAAGAGAAAATGATCATGAAAAATAATAAATTCTTCAAATAAGCATGTTTGTTGACTCAATTTTATTGTTACCTCACTAAGCGAAAAGTTGAGAAAAAGCTTAATGGTCTAGAAACAAACCGCAATTTTTTAGCACTAGTCCAACAGAAGACAAGTATAAACAATAATAATTTGCTTATACAATTATTTCTGTTAAATTAAATATTAACTCACTTTGAGTGAAAAGTGGAAAACAGTTTTAAATTTCAGAAAAAACTGCAAGTTTCAATCATCAAGCAAAGAAAATATTACTGGCAATGATAATAAATTGTTTAAATGAGCATGTTTGTTATCTCGCAATAATCATTACCTCACTAAGTGAGAAGATTATGAAAAGTCTAATAGTTTAGAAGAAGAACGCAATTTTTAGGCACTAGTCTAAGTGAAGATGGGTATAACAATAATAATTTGATTAAATAATTATTTTTGGTAAATTAAATTAAATATTAACTCACTTCAAATGAAAACTGGGCAAAAAGTTTCGAATTTCAGAAAATACCGCAAGTTTCTATCATTCAGCCAAAAAAAATATCATTATCAATGATAATAAAATTTTTAAGCAATTTATTTTTGACATGAATTAATCATTTCTTTAGTTTGATTGAAATATAGTAAGAAGTTTGAAGTTCCATAAAAAACCACAACTTTGTAGTATTGATCTAGAAGAAGGTAGTTATAAACATTTACGATTTGTTTAAACAATTATTTTTACTTAAATAAATTAAATAATTACCCACTTCAAGTGAGAAGTGGACAAAAAGTTTTAAATTTTAGGAAAAAAAACGCAACTTTGTAGCATTATTTTAAGAGATTATTGTTATGAATAATAAAAAATAGTTCGAACAATTATTTTCAGTAACTTTAATTGATTATTACCTCGCCCTAACTGAAACGTTGAAAAATTCAGAAAAAACCTTGACTTTCTATCCTTTTCATAAGAGAAAGTTGCTGAAAACAATAATAAATTGTTTAAACAATTTTAATAAACATTTTATTATCAGTATAAAGGAATGAAACAATCTGCGTTGAAAAAACCGCAAAAAAATCATAATTAGCGCCAGAAACTCAAAAAACCCATTTTTCCACTTAAGGGGGTTTTTTGGGACCATATAAAACAGACTTATGGGGGTGATGTTTGAAAAGTAATATTTTATTCGCATTGTGTGACTAATTGTGAAGAGAAATGGTGAATTTCGAACTCGATTCATCTAATATCGAGTTTTCTGAATAAAATTTACAAAAACGTCTCTTTTTCATATGGGAAATACGTGTTAAACTTCACGGGGCTTTCGGCATCTCTAAAGATTTTCTTGTTTTTCTCAAAACAGAAAAAATGCATGAATTTTTTTGTGGATTCGAACAAATTTTCAGGCGTTTTGTATAAAAATTCGAAAAAAATTTTTTGTAATGCATTTTTGGACAACCTATTGCACAGTGTCTCCTCCATAAAGGTAATAATATTTAAAAAATGGTGATTTCCTAATATTTTGGTAATTTTCTGGCATAAGAGCTATTAATTAACCTTTAGAGTTTTAGGAAAGAAAAATGAAACATCATAATAAGGTCGGAAGAGAAAAAGGTCAAACAAATTTTATCTCATGTTGTAAATGACCTAAAAATATATAATACTTATGACTTTGTGGCAATCATTCTTTTCTCAACTCGATTGAAGCATGTTGTCTTGTCCATTTTGAAAAACAACACATCAAAATAGCGGAAAAATTCTGTAACTCAGAGTTGAACTGGAATGGATTTGATAGAATAAAAACGTAGTCTTTCTATTCAGCTCTCATGAGTATATTTAATTGAGATTTAGAAGAACCTTATGTAAAAATTTAGTTCAGCACAAATTGTTTCTGATACATGCAGAATTCTATTCCTTAGATAATAAGATGAAATTTTGAAACAGTGTATCATTGCTTATCATTTTTATGATCATAATTGATATTCTTATGGATTTGCTTAGGGTTTTCCGAATATCCCAGCTTTAAAAGCAAACAAATTGTTCTCAAAACATCAAGCTTCACTTTTTACTGATGATAAGATGTTTAAGTGAATTTTTTAGACACTTCAAAATTTATTATTTTTCCGGAATTTACAAAATTTTTGGGAAGAGCGAGGTTCTTGTCTTGTGGATTTGACAGAGCCAATAACACAGGGCCACAAAACGAAAACAAGGTGGACCTTTTCTGAACTTACTTGTTCTACATGTTTTTTGGGTCGCTGATTACGAGTCTGGTATTCATGTGACCCCATCACGTATTGTAATTTGGAGGTCATATGAAAGTCAAATTTACTTCTGAATCATCCAACTTGTATATCGGCTAGGGCTGGATCCCCAAAATGACCTCGTGAAATAAGGGGTCTGACCTTTATTTGACCTAGGCTTGGTCGTGATGGGGTCACGTGGATACCAGGCACGTAATCAGTGATCCAAGAAATACAATGAGGCGTAGTTTGAAAACCCAGTCCTAGCCAATGTGGCTGAATGATTGAAAAGAGAGTTTGACTTTTAGATAACCTCCAAATGATTTCTAGGGTCATTTCGATAAGAAGGTCATATCATATCTGTACGTTAAATTTTCCGTTCTTTCAGAATCTGGTATCGGAAAATTATTTTTCTTGAATCTAGAGGTTTGACTTTCATTTGACCTTGATCCAGACGTGATGGGGTCACATGGACAAAAGGAGTGTGATCAGTGACCCAAAAAACATGTAGAACGAGCAAGCTCAGAAAAGGTCAATCTCGTTTTCCAGCTGGGGATAATATTTGATTATAAAAAAAGAAAAATCTTGATGGATTTCTGAATATTTTATTGATGGAGCCTCAAAACAGTTGTGCAGCTCAAAAAAATTGACCAACATCCTTTGGGTGTAAACAGCTGAAACAAATTACTGAGTTTTTTACATTTCACGCATTAAAAGAATGTCGAATGTGTCAATTTTTACGAAAAAATCATGTGTAGGAAAATTCTCTTCTCTTTCGTTTGGGCAGCACATTATTTTTATCTCTTAGTTTGTACATCATACATAAAAGTTCAGTAGTAAAATTATTTTATGTGGCACAGAGCAAGGAGAATGACACATTATGGAGAAAGCTCAATGTTCATAAAAAGTGTTTTCCTGCAATCGTCGTATCTTCGAAGTTATCAGAGATATAACATCGTAATCTTTTGTTTTGTAGTATATTGAGTCTTATCAATTTCGTACGTATTTAACGTTATTCTGGAATGAATGAGGGAAGAGATCTTCCAAGAGGAATGAAAATAGAAAAAAATCTTCAAATTTTGAAATTACTTCAGATACATCCAGCTCAAACAAAAATTTTGAATTTTCGAGCATTCATGTAATACACTGAAACCTCAATCGAAATTCACCCAAACGTCGCAATTCTTCGAAATGAGCTCGTTGACGAGACGGTTCCAGTGTATATTAGGAAATTCTCCCCGCTGCCTAGGGCGTGCGTCTGCCAAATCTCGCGCTTCGCCGGAATTAAAAAAATGGTTTATATACTATATAGGGTCCTGAAAAATCCCCATAGGTGAAAAAATGAGGTTTTTGAGTTTTTGGCGCTAATTATAATGTTTTTGCAGTATTCTTAACGCAGATTGTTTTGAATACTTAAGATACTACTTTATACTGATTATTAGATGCATATTTGAATTGCTTAAACAATTTTTTTTTTTTTTTATCAACTTTGGTTAGATTATCGAGGTTAATCTGAATTTTCCAAATTATTTTTAACGTTTCAGTTGAAGCAAGGTAATAATCAAATGAAATTAACAAAAATCACTGTTTAAACAACTTGTTAGTAATTATAACAATATCGTCTTAGAATAAATCAACAAAGTTGCGGTTTTTTCTAAGATTTTCAACTTTTTGTCCACTTTTCACTTAAAGTGAAATAATATTCAATTTAATTTTGCAAAAATAATTGTTTGAACAAATTATTATCGTTTATGGCTTTCCTCTCTTAGATTAGTGCTAAAAAGGTGCAGTTCTTTCTAAACTCTTAAGTTCTTCGTTCACTTTTCACGTAGTGAGGTAACAATGAATGCGATTTAACATACATGCTTATCTAAACAATTTATTATTGTTTATAACCATTCTCTCTTAGATAAATGCTAGAAAGTTGTGGTTTTTTCTGATATGTTCAACTTTGTACAAAATGAAATTCAATTAAATTGAATAGATCCAATTGTTTGTTACATTGAATTGTTTCTTATTAAACATAGAAATTTTTTATTTTTAAATATCGACCATTATAATGCTATATTATATTATATAATATTATAAGATCCATAATTTTAGTACAAAGTTTGAAATTTAAATTTCACTGAATGAATTCAGCTTCTCTGTTTTAATTAATTTTTCTTCAACATTGGGAAATTTCTCAAAACATTGCAATACTATTTAAGATATGATTATCTCTAATGTTCATTCATTATTTTTTCACATTTAAAAAGGTGAAGCAAAGTTGAAGAGAAGATAGCGATAAAGAATATTAATTTGGTTGAACAATTTTTTTTGTTAAATAGAAAAAATATAAACCCACTCCAAGTGAAAAGTGGGCAAAAAGTTATAAATTTCAGAAAAAACCGCAAAATTCTATCATTAAGCAAGGAAAATATTATTAGTAATGATTATAAATTGTTTGAACAATTTTTTTCTACGTGAAAGAACTATTACTTCAATCCAATTGAAAACTGATAATTTGTTCAAAAATTCAGGAAAACGCCGCGAATATGTAGTATTAATCTAGAAGAAGATAGCTATAAACATTTACAATTTGTTTGAACAATTATTCTTGCTCACTTAAATTAAATTATACTTACTCCAATTAAAAAAGGACAAAAAATGGAAAATTTCAGAAAAAAAATCGCAACTTTGTAGCATTATTCTAAAAGAATATTGTTATAATTATTAACGAATTGTTCAAACAATCTTCTTTACTTCAATTGAATAATACCTCGCTCCAACTGAAATGTTGAAGATAAGTTGAAAAATTCAGAAAAAACCTTGATGTTCTAACCCTTTTCTAAGAGAAGCTTGCTGAGAACAATGATAGATTGTTTGAACAATTTATATAAACACCTAATTATCAGTGTAAAGTTTTTGTATAAATTCATGTATAATTCATATATAATTTATGTAATCAGTATAAGTTCATGTATTTGAAACAATTTCCGTTGAAAAACCGCAAAAAATCATAATTAGCGCCAAAAACTCGAAAAACCCATTTTTTCACTTATGGGGGTTCTGTGGGACCCTATACAACAGACTTATGGAATGATATTTGAAAAGTAATATTTTATTCGCATTCCGTGCATAATTGTGTAGAGAAATGGTGAATTTTGAACTCAATTCACCTAATATTGAGAATTCTGAATAGAATGTACAAGAACATCTTTTTTTCTAAGGGAAATACGTGTTGAACTTTATGGGACTTTCGCAACCTCTGAATATAATTTCTTTTCAAAACAAAAGAAAATACATTTATTTCTTTGTCGATTCGAACAAATTTGCGAGCGTTCTGCATAAAAATTCGAAAAAAATTTTTTGAATGCATTTTCGGACCATCCTGCTGGTCACACAAATAAAGTGAGTCATATAATTTCCCCTCAAAATTTTTGATTTAATAACTTCAAATCCGGAAAAATTAGCGTATTTGCTAATTTTTGTCAACTAAGAAGGAGTAAAATTAATAATAAATACTTTTTTTTTGGATAACTAACAAAATGGCGAAAAAAGGCTAGTCGTTTTGAGGTTTGGGACGAGTATTCAGTAGACGCAGCCATTAAATAACACTAGTTATCTCTCAAGGCACAATTTTCAGGGACAATTGTCGAATTGATTTCTATTTTTTTCTTGATTTCATAGAAATGATGAATAAAAACACACATTCCAGGAAAATGGGTTTCTTAATCAATAAAAATGAATGTTTATAAACAATTTTCCCCTTTGAAAGCAATTTTTTATCTACAAACATCAATATCAAGTATTTTTGATTGATTGAATCAAGTTTTTCAGTGGTATCAATGACATATTACTCAAATATGAAACTTAAGTATAATAATAATCAACAAATAAAAATTTATATTTGTTTGATTTATCTTGATAAAAAATTGAACTGTTTTGCTTTTTTTTGGAGATACATACTTGATTTCTTTTATATCAATAACAAAATTCTGAATTTTTTAACACATTTTCATGACAGCTATAAACTGTATTGTAAACAATGATTTTCGGCAAAAATTTTAATGATGATCATACATACACGGAAAGAAATTTGGTACAACATCGGTACTTATAGGTAACTTCGTTGCACCAAACTGTAGTACTGCAATAAGCCTTCTGTTCATGAGAACTGTTTCCCCTTCAGGGAACGCTCCATTCCAGTGCAGGGCAACCGTTGTCTTAGAAACGGTTAACTAACGTTATAGGACAAACGTGTTGCCAAAATTCGTGTTGCTGCTGCTTTCATCCGTTGGTTATTGCGCTGTCCTACTACTATGAATGCAGCAGTTGTCAAAAATTTCTTTCCGTGTATCAACAAATAAAATATCGTTCTTTCTGTAGAATCATCAACCAATAAATTAACAATTATTTCTCGCTATGAATCGACATCATTTGATGATTGTCTGAACAAACTCGATTGGTAAATGGAATATTCGTATATTTTCCAGCATTCAAAGATTTTTTAAACATTTTGTATACACATTTATTCATAAAGTACAGTTTTTTGCGAGCTAATGACCTAGTTTTATGGCTCTCAGTCCCTAGGAAATTATTTCCATTCATTTCTTTGTTTCTTATGAACTTCAACATTTTTTTAAGGTTTAAAAAGCTATTGGTCATCCTCTTTGAATAGTTGATTCAAGTTTTCTCAGTATTTTCAAAAAAATTTTCTGAAAATTGGTATAAGTCAAAAGACAAAAAGTTTTATTTTTCATTTTTCTTTGTAAATAAAAAAATAAATTCAAACATCAGTCATGAAAGTTCGATGCGAAATTTGATTGGGTTTCGTTGGAATGAAATACTTCCCACAGAACACAGTTCCGATCGGATGGGACTTATATTCGATTCCATTATATATTTGATAAAGAACGAAATTCAAGCATTGCAAATGATTTTTAGGTACCAAAAAAACACTATTAATATTTAGAAAATTTGTTAATAAAGAAAAAAGATTTCAAAATATTTCGAATAATTCTGGAAGATACCAGAAAATTCTTGCGAATTTTGGAAGGTTTCATTAGATTACAACTGGACTTTGCATATAGGAACGGATTTGCAAGATGATCAAAAGATTCTAGAGGATGTTTAGAATTATTAACAAATTTCAGAAGATTTAGGATGGTTCAGAAAATTCGTATTGGATTCAAATGGATTTTAAAAGATTTTAATCGATATTAATGTTTATAAATTAGAAAGGACTTTCCCGTGTAGAAATAATTACCGGGTTCAGGCCGGATTCCGGCTGGGTTACCCTGCTTGTATCCGGGATCCGACCGGGCCACCCGGTCGGACCCTGGTAGGTTTCGTCACGC
>WSXT02019222.1:0-14230 GCA_011762715.2 Neuroterus valhalla | reverse complement strand
TTTTTTTTCTCTTCTTGTATAGTCTTTTGTAATTTGGGTTCACAATAAAGATCTATTATTATTATTATTATTATTATGATACCATTTTTACGAGAAAAATGAGTTCTACAAATTAATGTGCATGATTTTTCTCGTATTTTGTTTATTGGTTGCTTAACAATAGATTATGAAAATAAAAAGAGGGTTGAAAATTTTTTTAGATGGAATAATTTTTTTTAGTTTTGGTGCCATCACAAAACTTTTATGACAAAAGTAGTGATTTACACGATCCTCTACAATTTTTGGTTGAAACTTTTTTTTGTAGGAACACCTTTTTACTTCCCGTAGCGTTTGGAAGTTGCACGCGCCGTCATGTCACTCGGTAGTTGGTAGTGCTGGATTGCGGGCACTGTGCCGTACTAAATTTTTTTAAGTTTCGTTGATGGAATGGAGCTCAACATTTTTTCTCTTTCTTTTTTATTTTTATCAACTAAATATAATTTTGAGTATTTCTTCGAGTGCATGATTTATATTGCAATTATCTTTTATTTGGAATTTATATTTGGAATTTTTCTTGTTTTTAAAATCAACCTTCAATATTTTTTATTCGCATGTCAATTATTTACTGTTGTTCAATATGAATTCAAGCGATTGTTTATATGATTTCTCTTGTATGTTGAAAGAATAAATGAAAAATTCCGGAAAATCCAGAGTGAGAAAATTTGTACAGCAATTCGATAACAAAACTTATTTACGGAAATTGTGAGATTCATGTTACGAACCTCACAATTTTTTATTTATGAACATGCAATCTGTATTGAAAATTCGAGGCTCTTGATCAGTTTCAGTTTCTTGTTTGTTTCACAAATTCACAAAAAATCTCCATTTTTTATTTATCCAAGTTGAAAATAATTTGACCTCACGTCCGATGTAACATAAAAGTAACATTAGAAACTGGCCATATTCATTTCTAGAAGGGAAACGTGAAGTGTAATTATATTTATGTATAGTGTGTTGTTAAAATGGTGTTAACTGCGTGCAGATAGAATAGTGTTATTTTGTATCTTGTGTGAGGTAAATGGTGTAAGTTTGTACCGAATATGCAGTTAAATTAGGTGATAATTTTTTGTACAAATCACGCACCCAAAAAAGTAGTCAAAATCGTATTTAATTGGAAAAAATAAAAAAGAAAGAGAAATAATCTGCCCGCTGCGCGGGCACATTCTCATAGCGCTTCGCGCGCGGCTTGTTCCGCTCGCAAGTTTGAGCGCGCCTACGGCACGCGTCATTCGAATCTCGCGCTTCGCGCTCGGCGCCATACGTGCTTGATTCAGTTTACAATGCATGTAATGCATACACAGAGTTACGAATTTCGCAAAACTGCTGAAAACCTCCACTTCTATGAAGATTATTGATTTTTAAAATATTTTTTATGAAATTTTTTTTTATATTTAGATTACTTAAGGCTATACTGGCCTTAAGGAACACATTCTCATTACAATACTCGCCACTAATATTTACATTTTGCATAGTTTGGCTAGCGGATTGAATTTTATACATGGTTTAAAAAGCGTTATCACGATTAAAACCAAACAAAATGTACACGTTATTGAAAAAAATTTCATGTAAAACTTGTAGAACGATGAACAATTTTTCTATTAATTTTTTCTTCTTGTCTCTTATAGTTTGGCTTGAAGATGGAATTTTTTTTTGTAAGTGCGTTAACGCGATTCAAACGAAAACTATTCTTCTCATCGAAAAATAGTCGATAGTAAATTTGTGAATTTTTGGAAGATAAACAATTCGTGTCGTTTCAATTTTTTTTATACCTCGCATAGTTTTGCTCAAAAATGGAATTTTTCAGTTTGAGTAACATTTTTCACGATATTAATCAAAAACTACACATCTTATGAAAATATGGTATGCATGAAATTTATAGGTTTTTTTAAAATGAATCATTTTTGTTGTTAACATTTTTCCGCACCTTGCATAGTTTGAACAAGAAATGAATCTTTCTATTTTTCATTCACTTTCTACCTACTATAAGGAACAGAACTTACAATTTTTGAATCTTAGAAAAAAAAATCAAAAAAAAATGTTGAAAATGCTCCCCCTTTTCTATTTTTGATCCAAAACAGCTGTTTAACGAACGCCACTTGTATTTTTGGTCCCTCGAAAAGGGTGCCGAAGCACGATCGAATATGATCATTCTTTCGATAGTTATCAAGTTCACCGATTATTTTTCCTTATTTTCTGTGCGATCAAAATTGGAATTTTTGATTTTTTGAGAAAATTCAAAAAGTTGTATTCACGATCTGGTAGGGCTCCCAAAAAGAAACATTTTTTCTCTCTGACTTTCTTTCCAATCCTGCGTAATTTGGCTAAAAATTCTCATTTTCTTTTATATTTTTGAATTTTGAAAATGCCACAACTCTGTCAATTTTATTTATATCAAAAAAAAGCATGAGGATCAATTGTTTCACTTTTCACATACTATCGGAAACCGTATTTAGAATTTTTGAGTCTTGGAAAAAAAAATTCAAAAAAATTTTCAAAATGCTTCCCCTCTTTTATTTTTGATCCAAAACAGCTGGTTAACGAACTCAACTTGTATTTTTGGTCCCTTAAAATGGCTGCCAAAGCACGATCAAATATGATCATTCTTTCGAAAGCTATCTAGTTCACAGATATTTTTAAATTTTTTTTTTGTGCGATCAAAAACGGAATTTCCGATTTTCTGAGAAAATTCAAAAAGTCGTATTCACTATATTGTAGGGCTCCCAAGAAGAAAAATTTTCGCTTACTGACCCTCTTTTCAATCTTGTGATATTTGGCTAAAAATTCCCATTTCCTTTTACATTTTTGGATATTGAAAATGCCACAACTCTGGTAATTTGGCTTTTATCAAAAAAAGTAATGTAGATAAATTGTTTCATTTTTTACATACTACAAGAAACCGTACTTACAATTTTTGAGTCTTGGAAAAAAAAGTCCAAAAAAATTTTGAAAATGCCCCCCTCCTTCGATTTTTCAACCAAAATAGCTGGTTAACGGACTCATCCTGTCTTTTCGGTCCTTCAAAATGTGAGCCGAAGGGCAATCCAATCCGATCATTCTTTCGAAAGTTATCGAGTACACAGATTACAGATTACAGACTACAGACAGACAGACACACAGACAACTTCGTAAAAACCATTTTTTCTGACTCAGGGGATCTCCAAACGTGGAGATTTCATCAAATCCGCGAAAGCAAATTTTCAAATAAAACCAATACCTTCTCATTCAGAATGAGAATGTAAAAATGAAAAATCTGCCTGCTATGTGTCCGAGTTCTCATCTCGCGCTGAGCCCGTGACCCGCTTCGCTCGCATGTTCAAGCGCGCCTAAGGCGGGCACCTGTCAAAACTCGCACTCGATAAATATTTACCTCGCGCTACGCCTTCGGTCTTTGCACTCCCCAATTTTCATGCCTAAATCTTTTAAAACAGAAAAGCAAAATTCTGGCTCTCGTGATTCGCACTCCAATTGGATTCGGCCACAACGGGAACTTTTCTATATTATCTTCAATTCTCATATTTATATAAATTGTACGTATAATATATTTCTCCATATGTCTTGATCCAGGGCTGCTTTTTCTGATAATTCGAAGCGAACTATATATTTTGTTTCTCATAATGATTCAAATATTTGTTATACTAATACATTTTATAACCAGCTCTGAAACAAACGTTTTTTCTTTGTCTAGTTTTTCTGATTACCAAAATTCGTGAAATTTCTTCTAAATGAACAATCTTCCTGTACACATTTTTTTCATATATCGTATAGTTTTCCTGGAAACTGGACTATTTTTTTGTTGTTTTTTACGATTGAAACCAAAACTATATTTTCATATTTTTTGAACCTATATTTTTATGACTATATTTTGAACACTTTTGTTCCCAAACATTTATTGCTTATCTTGTTCAGTTTTTCTAAAGAATGGATTTAAAAATTTTTAATACTATTCTTGTTTGCAAAACAAAAACTATTCTTCGCGTCAAAAAATAATAAATAATAAATTTGTAAATCTATTTGAGGTAAAAAAACGATCGTCAGTATAATTGACCCTGATGGTGTAAGAAAATGTGAAAAATTAGTAAAGAAATCTCTCTGAAAAATAGATAGATATAGAAAGGAGATAAATTATTTCTAGAAAGTGGGAAAAAAAGAACAGGAAATGCATTATTCATAGAGACATTAGGTTCAAAAAAGGCATTAGAGGTGTCGTTTTTTGAAAAAAGAACCAGGAATATAGACTGCTTTTCGTTAATCACAATAATGTAACTCTCATAGCATTATTAGCATAAATTAATTCAGTCCAAATTCTTTATTTGATTTGCATTGAAATTTGATGAAATCAATAATTTAAAAAGTCGATAGGCTAGTGTTGATAGGCTATTAATCGGATTTACGAGTAGATCGAACTCCACTGAAGTGGATTACAAATGATTTCTTAACGACCCAAGCCAGCAGTAACATTGTCTCTTGAGCACTTGGCGATAATCTGTCTGACTAAACCTGTATTTGACCACTGGGTTGGGACGCAGTACAGAGCAGACTATTACTACTGCCTGACTATTGGTCCGTTACCACTATCGATGGCTTATGACCTACATGTTCCAGACATTGTGATATAGAGTAGTCGATAAAATCGTCGATCACCCTCAATAAATGGCCTCTCAACCTTCATTGAACAGTTTTAACCTTAATTTTTCCAAATCCTCTACAAAGGGTATCATACCCATGATAAGTAATCTGTTTTCTCAACTGTGAGATTACGAAATTCTAATACTTTGGCGGAAAAGCAATCTGAGAATTAAATCAGCTAGACAGTTCCTCTTTTCGTAATAGTGTTTGAAAATAATAAGCTTATCGCTTCCCGATGATTTTAAATTATAAAAGTAAGTATTTCGGGTCCAATCGTGTACAAAAACAACAAATTCTGCCGAAGTATTGTAAACATTAGGGGGATCCAAAAAAGTTTTTTCGAATTTTGATGCAAAACGCCAGGAAATTTGTTCGAATCCACAAATAAATAAACGCATTTTTTTGGTTGAGAAAAAAATATTTAGAGGTGGCGCAATCCCCATGAAGTTTAACACGTAATTCCCAAAGTAAGAGACGTTTTTGTGAATTTTATTCAGAATTCTCAATATTAGGTTAATCTAGTCAGCGTTTCTCTTCTTAATTAGTCACAGAATACGAATAAAATATCACTCTTCAAATATCACCCCCATAAGTCTGTTTTATGGGCGCCCGAAAAACCCCCATTAGTGAAAAAATGGGTTTTTCGAGTTTTTGGCGCTAATTTTTTTTTTTTGCGGTTTTCTTAACGCCGATTGTTTCAAGTACAAGAAATACTACTATATACTGATAAATAGATGTTTATTTAAATTGTTTAAAGAATTTATTAGAATTTTCAGCAACTTTCTCTTAGAAAAGGGTTAGAAAGTAAAGGTTTTTTCAGAATTTTGCTACTTATTTTCAACATTTCGGTTGAAGTGAGATAATAATTAATTGAAGTTACCAAAAATAACTTTTTGAACAATTTAGTAGTAATTAAAACAATATTCTTTAAGGATAATGCTACGAAGTTGCGGTTTTTCCTGAAATTTTCAACTCTTTGTACACTTTTCACTCCAAGTAAGTAATCATTTAATTCAATTCAGCGAAAATAATTGTTTAAACTAATTGGAAAAGTTTATAGTTATTTTCTTCTAGATTATTACTACATAGTTGTGGCTTCTTCTGAAATTTCCCAATGTTTATCACTTTTAATTAGATTATAGTAATAATTATTTCATGTTAAAAAAAACATCGTTTGAACAATTTAATATCATTGCTAATAATTTCCTAGCTTCATGATAGAAACTTGCGGTTTTTTCTGAAATTTATAACTTTTTGCCCACTTTTCACTTGAAGTGAGTTCATATATGTAATTTAAAATAAAAATTTATTTGTTTAGAAAAATTATTATTGTTCGTGGCTTTCTTATCTTAGATTAGTGCTAAAAAGTTGCGGTTTTTTCTATACTCTTAAGTTTTTCGTCCACTGTTCACTTAGTGAGGTCATCATAAATGTGAGTTACCAAACATCCTTATTTAAACAATTTATGATTGTTTATAACCATTTTTCTCTTAGATAAGTACTAGAAAGTTGTGGTTTTCTCTGAAATGTGTAACTGTGCACTGAATGGAATTTGGATGAAATTCAATTATATTCGATTATATTGAATTGATTTAATTGTTCGTGTAATTAGATTGTTTTTCATATAAAATAAAATTTCTTTTTGGAATATAAACCATTGTATTTTTTATTAAAAATTTATATTTTAAGGTCGAAAATTCAACTCTTTGGTTGAAAGTCGAACTTTTCTCTCAAAAATTCAATTTTTGCGTTGAAGATCCATAATTTTAGTTGAAAATTCGAAATTCGGATTTCACTGAATGAATTCAGCTCTTTTGTTCTGATTAATTCTTTTTTAAACATTGATAAAAGAACAAAAATAATTTACCTAAACCATACAATACTATTCAAAATATGATTCCCTCTAATGTTTAGTTATTATTTGTTCATAACTAAAAAGGCAAAGCAAAGTTAAACATTTTAGAAGAAAACTCAACTTTTCAGCACTAATCTAAGAGAAGATAGTAAGTAGAGTAAGTAATTATTTGATTCAATTTAGCAAAAATAACTGTTTAAAGAAATTGTAAATGTCTGAAGCTTTCTTTTTCTAGAATAATACAACATTGTTGCGGTTTTTCTGAAATTTCAACTTTTTATCACTATCCAATAAGATTAAAGTAATAATTATTTCATGTCAAAAAATAATTATTAAAACAATTTATTATTATTGCTCATAATATTGTCTTTGCTTGATGATAGAATCTGGCGGTTTTTTCTGAAATTTTTTAAATTTTTGACCAGTTTTCACTTGAAGTGAGTTAATATGTGAGTTCAATTAACAAAAATAATTGTTTACATAAATTATTATAGTTTATGGCTTTCTTCTCTTAGATTAGTGCTAAAATTTTGCGGTTTTTTGTAAACTCTTGAGCTTTTTGTCCACTTTTCACTTAGTAGGGTCATAATTGATGCGATTCAACACACATGCTTATATAAACCATTTATTATCGTTTATAACCATTTTCTCTTAGATAAGTGCTAGAAAGTTGTAGTTGCTTCGGACATGTTTAATTTTGCACTGAATGGAATTTGAAGTAAGTTCAATTAGACTGAACCAGATTGATTTGATTTCATTATTGGTTAAATTAGATTGTTTTTTATTTTAAATGAAAATTTTGTTGTTGAAATATCAGTAATTATACTTTTAATTGGAAATTTATATTTTAAGGTCGGAAATTCAACTCTTTGGTTGAAAGTAGAACTGCTTCCTTAAAAATTCAATTTTTGCCTTGAAGATCCATAATTTTAGTAGAAAATTAGCATTTATATGAGAGAAGATAGCCATAAACGGATAATAATTTGTTCAAAGAATTATTCTCTAAATTTAATTAAATATTAACTCACTCCGAATGAAAACTAAGCAAAAAGTTGAAAATTTCAGGAAAAACCGCAAGTTTCTATCATTGGGCAAGGAAAATATTATGAGCAATGATGATAAATTGCTTAAACAACTGTTTTTCTAATATGAATTATTTATCACTTTAATCTAATTGAAAAGTGATAAGGAGTTAAAAATTTCAGGAAAAAACCACAACTATGTAGTATTATTCTAGAAGAAAGTAGCTATAAACTTCTTCAGTTTGTTAGGACAATTTTTTTGCTTAATTAAATTGAATAATTAATTAATTTAGGTGAAAGGGGACAAAAAGTTGAAAATTTCAGAAAAAACCACAAGTTTGTAGCGTTGTTCCGAAATAATATTGTTATGATTGATAAAAAATTGTTCAAACAATTATTTTTGTTAACTCTAATTAAATAATACCTCGCTTTAACTGAAATTTCGGAAAAAAGTTGAGAAATTCAGAAAAAAAACCTTGACTTTCTAATCGTTTTCTAAGAGAAAGATGCTGGAAATGATAACAAATTGTTTAAATAATTTAAACAAACATCTAATTGTCAGTATAAAGTAGGGTTTATGTATTTAAAACCATCTGCGGTAAAAAAAACCGAAAAAATCCTAATTAGCGCAAAAAACTCGAAAAACCCATTTTTTCACTTATGGGGGTTTTTTGGGACCCTATGAAACAGACTTGTGGGGATGATATTTGAAAATTAATATTTTATTCGCATTCTGTGACTAATTGTGGAGAGAAATGGTAAATTTTGAACTCGATTTACCTAATATTGAGAATTCTCAATAAAATGTAACAAAATTTCTTTTTTTTTCTTATGGAAAATACGTGTTAAATTTCATGGGGCTTGCACGGCCTCTAAGTACCTACTATTTTTTTGCAAAACAAAAAAAATGTGTTTATTCTTTTAAGGATTCGAAGGAATTTCCGGGCGTTTTTCATAAAAATTCAATTGGAACTCCGAAGAATGAAACTGAAGTTCGCAACGTTTATGGTAAACGAAAGAATAAAAAATGTTCTTACCTTAAATTAAACGCATATATTTAGGAGATTCTGATGCCAAATAACTGTAAAAAAAATTTCATCCCCCTAGCTGCCTTTGAAAGCTGTCAATTTAAACAGCCTAAAATTTTCAACATGGATTTTGTAGATTTTGATGGTAAATGATTGCGAAGAAAAGTTTCATCCCCCTACCTGCTGGAGAAGGCTTTCATTTTCAACCCCCGAAGATATCAAAAATCGTGTACAAAATCTCAAACATCGATTTTTTAGATTTTGATGGTAAATAACCGTGAAAAAAGTTTCATCTCTCTAACTGCCGGGGAAAGCAGTCATTTTCAACCCCTAATTATTGAATAGTTTCCCCGAAAGCTAGGGGGTTGAAACTTTTTTTACAGTTTTCTACAACGAAAATCTACAAAATCCATGTTTAAAATATCAGGTAAGAAGCATTGAACACATTTTGGAATTTTCTTCTGATTGTTAATATTTTTGGGAGTTTAAAATGACAGCCTTCCCCGGCAGCTAGGGGGATGAAAATTTTTTCGCCATCATCTACCATCAAACTCTACAAAATCCATATTCAAGATTTTAGGTAAGAAGCTTCGAAAAAATTTCAGAATTTTTGATAAATTTCTGACATTTAGGGGATGAAATGGACTGCTTGCCCCGGCAGCCAGGTGGATGAAACTTTTTTTACAGTTATTTGGTATTAGAGTCTACTAAATCCGTGCGTTTAATTCGGGGTAAGAATGTTTTGGATTATTCCTAAAAAATTCAATAATTCCCAATATTCACTAAGAGATGGTAGTGGAATATGGAAATAGAATTAACTACGCATAGAAGGCTTAAATAATTGCTCCACATTAAACTGCAGATATTTCTACTATTCCTTCTTCCAGTAATAATGCGCGTTATTTTCTGTACTTTAGTGAATACCAGAAACTTCAGGGCCATTATTATCTCTGCGAAATTGCAGCTGACGATGTTTCCTGTTATAAGAATGCTCAAGTGAAGGTTTTTTCTTTCCTCCCTGGCGATTTCCCGACCGATTATGCCGTATAATGCGACCCGTTTTCTCCGCTGGCTCTGCCGTGTCATGACGATAATGCAAACGGTAATACCTTTGTGGTAACTCGCCGTATATACTCGTTCGCACTTCCTTGCTTTAATGGTCAATATCTCATGCGGTTCAAGTAAAGTAAATGTTCCTCGAGGCTACCTTCATTCGAAAACAAATCCTTGGTACATTTTTTCAGAGAAGTACGAAGAAATTCAAGGGACGCTGTCGCCAGAAAACAGAGATAATACTGAGTAAAGATGGCAATATAAATATCTTTTCCTCCTGGAATTTATCGTTGACGTAACATTTTCCGTAAAAATCTAGAATGATAACTAACAGCATTTTTTGGGGGAATTAAAAATTTTTTTTTCAATCATATTGTTCTCATGTTTAAAAAGTAAGATTCCGAAAAAGTATTCTGAAATAAAATGTTTTTTAAAGAAATGTGCTTTTATTTTGTCTCCCTTCATTCAATACAATAATATAATTATGAATATAATTATTGGATTTTAGAGCATCAAGCACTTAAAATAAAAAATTCATATACCAAGTCCTAAAGGGTTATCCTTTCTTAGTAAATCAGAAACCCCTTAGAGTACTAGAATATTAAAATTTCTAATGTTCGAAATTTAAGAATCAGAATAAATAAAATTGATTCTGAAGCATTTCCAGGGTGGCGGTTGGGCGAACGATTTCGAATTCCTGGTCAATTCCCGGTTCTTCACGATCATACTCTTAAATTTTCCCGGTCAACTAGGAGTGGCATGATTATATTAGTCGCAAAACGCAACAATTTTTTTTCATGTCGTTCATTCTAAACATCCCTGAACGTAATAGATAAAAAATTGCAAAATAAATCAATTTTGACAAGGATAGAGGAGAGTGTGGAGTTGTGAGCCGCAGGGAGTTGTGAGCCATTTCGATTTCTGCCATGCTTTGATTGCTAGGTCTGTTGTATGCAATGTTCAGTGTTTTTCTTGACCCAAGCTAACTCTTTAGTGAGAATTCATCGCATCTGCAGGCGTTCTTGGCCTTCATGTGAATCACTCAGTGTTGAATTGCACCGAAAGTTTTCTCTAATACTTATGTTCGTGGTATTTCGAAGCCCGTTTTGCAGAAAAATCTAGAAGAAAGTTTATGCGAGACATTCCTTGGGCCATTGGCTCTCTACGAAGAAAATAAAATTTTGATAATTGTTCAGTGCGCCGATAGCGAAGCGCCCATTTTAAATAAGTCCGATATGGGGAGTTATGAGCCACCAGTTGTAGGGAGTTGAAGAGAGTTGATGAAAACTTCTGCATCATCTCTATGGGCGCAATGCCGAAAAAATAATATAGAAATAACGCAATACATTGTAACATGTGCGATCGTGCTGTGTACTCGAAGGGTTCCAACATGACGACTGGGTTATACACCTGTGTTAATTGAAAATCTGAATAATTTTTTTAAATCTGCTAGTTACATCAAATTGAGCTTGAATTTCATTTCTGACTATTTCAATCACCATAAACTATAAAAATATGCTGCTTTCTGACATTTTTCTACATGGCTCACAACTCCCCACCAAAATTACGAATGACAATTTCTTTACTTTTAGCCGATCTGCAATATTTCAAAGACCACGGTGCCTTTTTTTCAAATTATTTTATCCAGTAGTTGTGTTTAGATGTCCTCTAAAAATTCAACTTAAAACATTTACAATCTATCGATTTTTATTGAAGATATACCTCGAAAACAAAACCCGGCTTACAACTCCCCACTCTCCCCTACTCAAATTTTCAACAACAACAAAAATTTTCCGAACAAAAAAAGTAACAGTTAAACCTACAGTTAAGAAATTTATTTAGAATATCAGAAAAAAAACTATTTTCAACAAAATATTCGATCGTCTAACCAATCTGATGAATTTTCAATAACATTATGAATCTTCAACCAGATCAGTTAAATTTTAGACCGAGAAGATGAATTTTCAACTAAAAAGAAAATACTTAAACTTCAATTTCCAACCATGAATCTGAATGAGGGTGGATCGAAAAACGCGTTTTTCCGTAATACAATTGTAATAGCGTGGAAAACTTGCGCGTCTTCATTATTAAGGAATAAATTAAGGAAGAATTTTTTTGCAAAATTTTGAAATCGCGAAAAAAGCCTAAAGTTACCAAACGAAGCAAAATACCAGTAATTATCGAAAATATACAAAAAAAAAAAATAATACAAATCAATAAGAATGAAAAACACAACTTTTATGGGTGTTGGAACATGTTGAAAAATCGGCGAACACTCTTAATAACTTTAATTTCACTATAAAAACAGAAAAGGTTTTTTGTTTGGAATTTTTGTATAGTTTTGAAAATTACTGGTGTTTTGACTTTTTTGGTAAATTTAGGCCTTCTGCGCAATTCCAGATTTTGCAAAAAAAATTTTTTAATTCTTTCCTTCATAATGACGCCTCTGCGCAAGTTTTCCGCGCTATTAGAATTACGGATATGTATTACGGAAAAACTCGTTTTTCGATCCACCCTAATGTGAATATTCAAACAGGAAAATTAATTTTCAAATAGAAAGAGTAATTTTCCAATGAAAAATACATTGTTCCAACAAAATAGTCGAATTTCAAACTCAACAAACAATTATTTTTAACCAAAAATGGAACAGTAACATTTTTAATTTGAAAACCAATTTTGAACCAAGCATAAGAGCTTTATACTAACCGAAGAATCTTCAACTGAAGGAGTTGACTTTTCAAACAGATAAATTATTAAAAAAAAAAAGATAAAACAAATTGAGTTTGAACTAGAACTATTGAATTCCCAATTGGAATAAGTGAAATTTTCAGTTAGAAGAAATTTCTTAAAACACAAAAAAAACTAATTTCAACAAAAAAACTAACTTTCAACAAACAAACAAAACTGAATTTTACCGAACGAAAAAAACTTACTTTCAAATTAATTATAACATCTTTCCGATAAATAATGAAGAATCAAATAAAATTCTGAATGTTTAACTTATGTAGTTGAATTTTGAAACAGAAAAACGAATTCTCAACCGAAATTATTTATTATAAATTTATTTTCAAACCAAACATAAAAGTTTTCAACTCGATGAATGTTTGACTACAATGAAAAATGTTTGATTACATAACTTGAATACTTAACCGTAAAGAAGAATTCTTGGAAAAGAATATTATCTTCCGAAAAAAAAGATAATTTTCTATCAAAAAATTGATTTCTCAACAAAATATGTGAAGTTTCAAAGAAATAATTGAATTGTTCATTCAAAAAGACGATTTTTCACCAAATTATCGAATTTCGGACTAGGAAAGATAAATTTTACACCAAAAATGAAACAGTTAAATTTTCAACTGAAGTAATTAATTTTCAACCAAACTGATGAATTTTCAGGTATAATGATGAATCTCCAATGAGAATAGATGTATTCTAAGCAAAAATATGAATTTTCAACGATAAATTATTTATTTTGTACAAAAAAGGAAAATTTTTCACGAAGTACAGAAATTCTCAAAGAAATAGTTTTATTTCCAAATCCGAAAATCAAGTTTTAAATAAATACTTGAATTTTCACTAAAAAAAGATAAATTGATTTTTAACAAAGTGGTTATAATTTCAACCAGAGGTAAATTTCGAATCGGAAAATGCAGCCTTAACAAAAAATTTGACCTTCGACAAAGAATTTTAAATTTCAAACAAGAAGTCGATTTTTAAACTAAAAAAGATGAACTTCTAATGAGCAATCTAAAATAATTTTTTATCATGATTCGGAAATATACCCTCTTAGGAAAACTACTTCTACTCTAAAGACTGCTTAAAATACTTTCATTATTTGAAATTAAAAAATGGGGACTTCAAAATTATGACAAATCTTGAATTGGAGGATTGATTGTTTGAAATTCCTCTCTTCTAAATCCGAATTACAATTAGTTTGAAAGAACCCCGTTCTATGTAAAAAATTCCCCGTTTCAAGTAAAATTATTCTTTCTCACTGAAACTCCCTGCCCTCAAATAAAAGTTTCAATTACTTTTTTTAATTTCCTGACCCAATTCAGATAAATGAGGAAAAGCCAATTAAACGTAATAAATGCATTTTTTTGGAAAAATTTAGATAATTATTCTCTATGTATGTTTGAGATATCATCCATTCGATTATCATAATTGAGTCAGCTTGAAAAAATCTTACGTAGCGAAAAATTTGCGAAACAATTTCCTTGCAATGAAAAAAAATAGGAATTCTTCCTCTCATGACATGCAGACATACTGTCAAGTAAATTCCCAGTTTATTTATCAAACGCACCGTCATTTTCCGGTCTTTCCCGGTTTCCCGGTCAAGTCGCAACCCTGATTTTAACTCCCAACAATTGAACAGTATTCATTTAAATATTGAAAAATCTATAAACTCACGTAATTTATATTCATACTTTGTGGTTCAAATTGGATAATTCGATTCATTAAAATTTCAAATCCTCAGATATAAGAGTACAGAAGACTGCCGTTTAGCTGAACTCTTATTTAGCTGAACTCCCATTTACCTGAACGCTTCCACGCTCGTTTAGCTGAACTCGAGCGGCCCCCTCTACCCCCACTACTCTCGAGTAGAC
>WSXT02019211.1:0-14232 GCA_011762715.2 Neuroterus valhalla | reverse complement strand
GAGAATAGGCAGCATCCTGATACCGTTACAGCTAAAAAAGGTTTAGCTGGGACAGCCATATCGGGTTTTCAGTGTATCATTGAGTATGATTATTAGCTTTAGACAAGTATAAATAATCTACTTCTAAACGGGGAAAAAAACTGATGGTTTATGTGTCATGTGACTTGTGAACAGTCAGTTCTGAAACTAAACGTTTCCCAGATTTTTTTTTCCGTTGAAAATTATCCGTTAAAGAAGATTGATTCTTCTTCAAAGATAAAGTTTCAATATCTAGCTGAGTATAATGTTCTTAATAAAAAAATCCGTTTTCTGACGTGTTCCCTGAGCCTTTCCTATTATCTCGAGAACAATTTGAGACATCACAAATGTAAGGTGCGCATTGGTATCAGCGTTGAAACAAATACATGGAATTCATTAGAGTGGCGACTTGACCGGGAAACCGAAAAATGATCGGGACTTTTGTTGATTGGGAAATGACCGGGAATTTAATTTAAAAACCGGAAATTTACTTGACTCAACCTAGACTGTGAAAAAATCTACCGAAAAAATACGAGTAATGACAAACCTACAGAAATAATTATTACCTTCATTTTTTCAACAACAAAAAAATGTATTCATCACGTTTTATTTGCTGTCCTTCATGTGGGACAGGGAATTTCAGAAAATAATTATAGTTTATATTTAAGGACAGGGAGTTTCAGTTAAGAAGTATAATTTCAATTGGAGCAGGAAGTTTTTCACATGGAACAGGAATTTTTTAAACTAATTACAATTCAGATTTAGAAGAGGAGAATTTAAAAAATCGTTCCTCTGATTCAAAATTTGTCACGATTTTAGAGTCGATTTTTTTTTGAAAACCTGTTTACATTGTTCATTGCGAATTCATCCTTTTTTAGTTGAAAAATCAACTACTTGTTTTAAATTTAAACTTGTTTGCTGAAAATCAAATTTTTTTGATTCACCTCTGGTTGAAATTGTAACCACTTTGTTAAAAATCAATTCATCTTTTTTTAGTAAAAATTCAAGTATTTGATTGCACATTGATTTTCGAATTTAAAAATTAAACTTTTTCTTTGAGAAATTGTCTACCTCGAGGAAAATTTGCTTTTTTTTATAGAAAATCAATCTTCATGGTCAAAAATGTATCTTTTTGCTTAAAATACATTTATTCCCGTTGAAGATTCATCAATGTACCAGAAAATTCATCAGTTTGGTTGAAAGTCAATTTCTTCAACTGAAAAATTAACTGTTTCTTTTTTAGTGGAAAATTGATCCTTTCTAGTTCAAAATTCGACAATTAGGTAAAAATTTGTCTGTTTGAATTGAAAATTTAATTATTTCGTTGAAACTTTACACATTTCGATCATCTTTGCGGTTAACAATTCAAGTTATAAATTTGAACATTTTTCATTTTAGTTCTGTTGAAGATTCATTGTTTTAGTATAGAACTCTTATGCTTGGTTTGGAATTAGTTTTTTAGACTAAAAATGTTACTGTTTGATTTTTGATGGGAAATAATTATGTTTGGGTTCAAAATTCGACTATTTCTTTGAAAAATTGTAATTTGACTGAGAAAATTATTCTTTCTATTTGAAAACTAATCTTCGTGTTTGAATATTCACCTCCATGGTTGAAAATTGAAGTGCTCCAGTTAAAAAATCATCTCTTTATTTGAAAATTCATCTTCTTGACTGAAAAATTAACTATTTGGTCGGAAATCCATTTTTTTTGTTATCTTAAATTGAGTTTTTATTGCAAGTTTGACTGTTTCAATTCATGTAAAAAAAAAGTTTTTTTTCTTGAAAATTTGAGTATTCTTTCCAAATTTGATTTATTTTGCATTGTTTGATCTGTTGTGTTCAAGGATGTTCAGAATGAACGTCATGAATAAAAAAAAAGGTTGAGGTTTTGCGGCAAATGTGAATAATTATGTTACTTCTAGTTGACCGGGAAAATTGAAAAGCTTGACCGGTATGAACCGGGAAATGACCGGGAATTTGGAATCGTCCGCCGAATCGCCATCGTGTTCATGTATCATTGTCTACATCCAATCATAGAGCGGTATGTCATTTTTCAGAGGTCACAGTCAATACCCTATCCCCCTTTTTCCTATTATACCTATTCACCCTTTTTTCTTAAAATCCCCTTAAGTCCCTATACACTGGAATCCCAATTATAGTCCGGTTTCGGGAGTTGATATCGACGGCCTTGGGCCCACAAGTCTCGAGTGCTTTGACGTAAACACGCATTGCTCTTATCGAGAATGGGGCGTGGCGAGCGCCTCCTTCCAAACCCCCCAGACCGTCTCGTCCACGGGCGCGATTCTTGTAGGAACGGTTCGCGGGAGGATTATAATCGGGATCCCAGTGTATTTTGAGAATTTTTCCCCTTTCTTCAAGCGCATGATTGACATTGGTACCTGCAATATTCACGTCGCACATGAAGGGTTTCTGTAAGGATTAGATTGTTTGAGCGCTGATGTTTCTGACTTCATAATCAAACTTTACTATTATTTTTACCAAAATGACTTGCGCTATAAAGAATCAGGCAAATTCAAAAAGAGTTAAAATTACCAGGCCCGACGAGAGGGAGGGGGGTCGGGGACTTTCTCCCTCGGGCCCGGAGTTCTTAGAGGGGCCCGGACCCACAATTATACGTATTTTCATGAATCAAAAAAAAATGAAGGGGGCCCGCATCCGAGATTTCCCCGGGGCCCGAATATTCTCTCCACGGCCCTGAAAATTACGGAAAACATGTTCATGATGTAGGGGAAAGCTCCGTACAGTGGATAGCAAAAATTGGGGAACTGCAGCGAACATAAAGTACAGTATAAATTGGCATAAATGAAGTTGATATATTCAGCTCTGTGGTATGTTATATGTGAGGTTAGGATTTTCATCAATCACTCCAATGTTTCCGCGTCACAAGTAACTAGAAAATACTTATAAAAATTAACATAGTCATCAGCTAATCTGCCATAGAGCATTTGCCAACCTATGGTTGAGATTATTACAGTTTAAAGACCAAGGAATATATATTATTAAACAAAATTTCTCTGGGAATATTTTATTTACTTTGAAAAAATTACTGATGTACACGGTAAAGTTAGTTCATCTTGTTGGAAACTATATTCTTGTTTATTTTTGTTATTTTAATTTATAAGAGCATAAAATTCCGTTTCGAGATTCCTTTTATTACATTAGTAATCATAAGAAATCTGTAAATCAAGTTTACTTTTGGCCTTTTTCTTGTATATACAAATATCCACTGTATGAAGCTATCCACTGTAGTGAGTTTTTCCCTACAGCGATGCAAGGTGGCTCACGTTAGGTCCTTCATCCGATAGAATGTCAGTAATGCATAGACGTAAAAAAATAAAAAATTTCACGAAGTTGAAGTATTTCCAGTGCCTCATCTCAAAAAAGATTTGAAAAAAAGTTGAAAGCATTAGTTTTGCAACGAAAATAGCAAAGTTATTGGCCCTTGAGAAACCAGCAACTCTGGGTGGTTTCAAAACATACAGTTATCAAATTTATAAGGTTCCGTTAATCGAAGAACTGTTAATCCGTGCACGTTATACTCATCAGTCATATTTATGAACAACAAAAAAGTATCTCACCCTTAATTGAAATATTTTTGTTCCTTTTAACATTTTATTTACAAACAAATTATAATTTCATTTCTCAATAAAATTTGTGGTCGAATTCGAATTTAGCACGAAAAACTACTTCTGAAATGAAACCTTTTGTTCATGGGCATAAAGGTCGTACATCGTTGTACAGTGTTATTCTTAATTTCGTACTGAAGCTTTGTAAATTAGATTTTTGAATAATTTCTTTTTAGATTCGTAATTGGACAAAACTGATCAATTGAAATCGTTTCAAATTCAATGAGATCTAATAAAGGCTTCCGAAAAATGATATTATGGGAAATATAGAGCATGATTCGAAAATTAGTTAAATTATTCCCGAATGTGAAATTTTCAGTTTCGAAAAGTATAAATTAAAAATGGTGAAAATGATCATTTTAAAGGATACGCTAGTATATTCATTTTTTGTGGTACCATTTATGACTGACACAATCAACCTATTACCGTGGTAAATACACCAATCGAGAGAGCTCCATGAGTAGAAGTGTTATCCGAAGAAAAAATTTAATTCGTTGAAAACATATGTACGAGTAAACGAAACATAAGCTCTCGATTTTATGGCTACACTGAACCGTTGAACCGGGTAAAACACTTTATGGAATATTTAAGCTTTGAAGGCCTACAGTTGAATATTCTTCAAATTTGAACAATGAAAATGACTGCGTGAATTTATTAATTAAAATGTTCAAAATTCTGAGGATTCAATTTGGGATGGTTTTATTTCCAAGGTCTTGGATCCAGAATTATTCATCTTTATGCAACTTGAATTCAATTGTTCAATCTAAAACGATTTCAGTTTATATTGACTACTTCCAATACTTGTTTGAAATATAGTTCACATGTTTTGAAATGCGAAGAATTCCCTCCTGTTTTGACTTGCAAGTAATTTCTAAATACTACCGATACAACTTTGAAAATTCGATTTAATATACTATCAATGACCAAACAAATTTTTGCAAGTAAAAAAAAACGGGAACGTTATGTAAATTAAAACTGTCAAATTGTAAAGGCTTTTGATGGCATGCTCGAGACCGCCACGTGACCAATTCTTATAAACGAATATGTATGCAAACACTTATAACGCTAATACGTTTTTCGTACGAGACAGAAGTTTGTCTTTCTTTTCTTGAATCCGGTGGTTTAGTATTCATAAAATAAACTCTGCTACATGCCATTCATTTCAAGTTATTGAATTTTGAAGCTTAAGAAGGAGCATTTATAAATCATTATCTATTTTCTGATTTTTCAATCTACACCACCGTCGAATATTTTCGGTACGATTGGTGCGAGAGAAGTTTCAACAAAAAATTCAATTACTTTTCTAATTTTCCTAGGCATGGCTGAGGAAAACTTGAGGGAAATGCTGGAATCCACGCGAAGCAATCTCTGAAATCTCGTATTCAATTTTAGCTATTGAAGCTTGAAAAATTTTTATGGGTTCCCGAGAAATGACTGAAAATGTTAAAGGGTGTTTATGTCCTGTTTTTCACGCCGCAGCGCTTGGACCTTTTTAATCTTTCTTTGGGATCTCATTCAGATTTTCCATTGATTCAAATTCAAGATGACATTTCAAAGATTGTTTTATGTGTATTTCAGATTCGCAACTCAACTTACCAGAATTATAGCACGAGTTTGAGTTGCGTTACAAAATCAGGGAAATTCTCGTGATCGACATCGGTATCCGTCGATTGAACTGAAAAACTCAAGAGATCATTGAATTTTATTTTAAAACTTCTCACATGCAGTATCCCTCCAAAATGTTCAAAATATTTTTACTTAGGCTCATCAGTTGGGAAATTTCGTAAGTTTTCCACTGTCTCTTTCAAATATCATCTCCTTTTTTGCCCCATCTATCAAGGCTAAAGTCAAGAGTGATTTTCAATAATGATTGCGCCAATCGTAACGACAATTCCCGACAGTAGCGTGAAAAAAAATTATTTTTAATAAATAGAACTTCTCTGCCAAAGCAGCTGAAAATAATTCTTTTACTAGAAAATTCGTTATTTCTGAACCAGGTCCATGGAGAAGATCAACAATTACATGCCAACACCTATGGTTCTCCAATGTTTCTGCGAAGAGTGCTACAGCGAACAATCACAACGGAGCGGGTCAGCTCGAAGTGAATCTCGGCATTCGTACAAACTTTACTCCGTTATAATGCACCAAGGTGCAACAATGACGGCCGGCCACTACGTTGCCTACTCGAGGCTTCCAGATGAAACTACCGAGTATTGTCGCTGTGACCGAGACATCAAACGCCAACCCCACCCTCACAATAGCGCCAGTAATTCAGAAAAGCCATCTAGCATTTTAAGGTATTTTAGTAGGAGTAAACCCAACATCAGCGACAGCAAAGATACATCAGTGAAGACTGGATGTCGAAGCGCGGAATGCTGTGGTATTCGGCAAGGAAAGCATCCGGCACCTGGCTGGTGGCTGGAATGCGACGATGAAACAGTGCGCGTTATTCCAGTGCGAGAGCTCCAGGATAAACTTGCGCACAGTCCCCGCAACTCTGCAACCCCCTATCTACTCTTCTACGTGAAAACCACGACGTAAGCATTCCAGCGCCTAAAATTGTATCAAATGTTTCGCCGTTTTAAATTAAAGCCTCAATGGCCTCGGTAGTGTCTATCAATCTTGATTATCTTAATATATTTCGACTATTTTCCGCATGTGGATACATGGTAATAACGTGGCGAATGACTTGACTTGATTTTATTTCTTTACAATTGACTTTTTTTTTTTATAAGCTGTATATTTTTCATCAATTTTGACCACCGGTCTTTTACATGTTCCTTATTCTTCATTCAATATTAATTAGAAGCATTTAATGAATTTTGAATAATTCAGAGAATTCAAGGATTTCGGAAGAATTGAAAGAGTTTTTAAAAGCATTTTATGCACCTTACAAAGGTTTTAAAAATATATGAAGAATTAGAAGCACTTGAAAGAATTCCGAAGAAATTCATGTAAATCCAAAATGATTCAGAATAACATACTATACCAGAGTGTATTAATTACTTAACCTTTTTGCGTCTTGATTCATTTTAGGTATACACTTCGGTTATTTTATCGTCTTCTTCTAATATTAATTTGTTTAATCAAGGATCGATGAACACTGCGACTATCCAAAATGGCTTAAAGGACAGATCAATGTTGTGAAATTAGTTAATCGCTGCAGGTGAAATCTTAAGGGATTGACTGTGCACAAATTGTTATTATAAACTAGATTGAAACGTTTTGTCGCGAGAATCATTTACTCTGAATAGAGATCCAGAAATAAATTGTATCAAGAATCTTTCTAGATCACGGATCTTTATTTTCGCGATCTAATTTCCGAGTCTTGCCACAAAGATTGCTGGCGTTGCTGAGTCCCGGATACCCATTCCACTAATCACCTAATAACTTTCGAACCTCATTATTAAGTTATTTACAATATTTTAGGGCAAAAATTTTATTTCTTCAGCATTAAAAGAAATAAAATGTAGCCTTGAGCGCAGGGCTGCCTCCTCAGTTATTAACTTATAATAACTTAACACATTTTAAAAACTGGATTAAGCTCAAGGAAGTCACTAATTACTAAATGTAAATATTTTATGGCTTGAATTCGTTTTTTATGCATTTTTTTCTAAATATATGGACCTAATGGGGGCTTTTGGTGTCTTGAGATTTGCTTTTCTTATAGGAATAAGTGAGCTTCAAAGCTTCAGTGGGCCTAAGATTAAAAAATAGGCGGCAGTCCTGCTAAAGAATTAAAATTAAGTGTTTAATCGCCGATTAAGAAATTGTTGACTGTAATGCGCAATTATAATATTATTGTGAGTATAGAGATCTCATTTGGAAGGTTTTCTTACGCTAGGAAACGGTAAATTAATTTATTTTCGATGCCCAAGCTTCTCGGGCGATTTAAAAGTGAAATAAAAAATTATTTAACTGTACAGATCTGATATTATTTCAAATTATTATTGGGGTTTCCAGAAATCCATGTAGCCTTTTTCAGATGCATGTGTGGATAGAAAAATCATTATAATCGTAAGGAAAACATAGCTTATGGCATGTACTCAATCATACACGACTACATCCATATATCGATTATTTCGATACGGGTCAGTAGTGGACTCGCGTTATGACAGTCAGGCTGAGACATCATAGTCTTTTCTACTGTCGGACTTCATACTCAAGTGTCGCACAATTCCGTAAACTTTCCAAATTCCATTTTCCTAAAGAAATGAGCTTCGCACCGTCTCTTTTTTAAGGTAAGAACCTTTCTTTAAACTGTACCTTTTTAACAATTTATTAGTTTTGTTGTTGTTTGTTTGTTCATAGCCGGTTGGGGGTTAACAAACAGAGGTGGAAGTATTTTCCCTAATCGATTTAGCGTACATAAGTTTATATTACACTATATTTAGCTCTACTTTACTTTGAAAAATGTGTCATTCTTCATTTAAGTTTATAAAATTCGAATTCAAAAATTATTGTTATCAAAGGAAAGTTTTCAAGGTTTGTGTGAATTTAATAGATGTGTTGGTACTGATATTTGACTGAAGGTTGAACCAGTTTCAAGGTCCTATAACGAAAGAAAAATTGGTTATTTCTCTTGATATGAATTTTGACGATATATATTTCAAGTTTCATGCTTTTGAATTTTGATACTAATTTAGCTCTCTGAAGCAAAAACCAATCATTTGGAAGTGGTTTCCCTTAAAGGCTTTCTACTCTCTGATTGTATTAGGCTCGAAATCTCAGATTTTATTTTTTGTTTTGAATAGTCAAACTTGCAGGGACCCGACCGAAACTTGTTCCATTTTGTTATCGATAGAAAAAAATGATTTCATTTACTCATCCTTGAACTGTTATTACAAAATTTGGACGACATCAAATAATATCTAGAATCACATTCATGATTGAATGAATATAATTAATTGATTTTGATTTTTAATTTAAACTTCAATTTTTGTTTTAAACATTTTTCAAATATTTTCTCAAATTCAAATTTCAAGTATGAAAATTTTTTTTAGCTTGCAGCAACCGTTTTGTTCTTTTAATGATTTGCTTATTTTATTTGCATAAATATTGGAGTAATTTTACAACCGAGATGTAATATGATGTTCTAACATCACGATGAATTAGTCTGGTGAGTAAAATGATTTTTTGCTTACTTGTTGTTCGCTTCCTGTCGAATCGCACGATCAATAAATGTGTCATGCAGACACATCACGTGCTACTGTGCCGACATCCATTACCAAATATGTTATAATTTGTACTGTTTCAGTGTTGTAATCACCCATGCAAATTTATGTGTCAGTGTATATACGCAAAGAAGATAAATTAGTCAATGGTACTTATTTTATTGACATTTTCGTATATGCCTGCTCAGAATATACTTTTTTTTCGTCCAGGAGCTTTTTGAATTTTTCTATTTATGATTTCTAAAACATTCTACTTATTATAAAAAATGTTGTAATGGATTTTTTGATGACGTGCCTACAGTTTCGAAGTTCAAATGAACGAAATATTTTCCCCCACTTATATTGCACACAAAAATATTGTTTCAACTAAAATTCAAGATATTGCATTATTAGTTTCTTTTGATTATCTGTTATTCATTATTAAATGTTCAGAACTTCAGGCACATTTTTAACGGACATTTTGAAAAAATTCTATAGATATAATTTTTTTCCATTAATTTCATCAATGTTGTGTAATTTTTTTTAGTTATTTCTCAACATATTCCTTTTAGGTAAAAAAATGTACCCCAAATACTTTTACAAATTAATTTGATGATTTTTTTTTGGGAACTTTCCATTAACTCAAATATTATATTTTTCACTTTTTATAATCGAATTGAAGACCACTCCATGTTTTCTTTATAATAATTAGCTGAACACTAATTGTCTAAATCCTCCTACCTATATTTAAATATTAATCTAGAATCGGGTTTTCAACATTTTTGGTAAAGTTAAAAAATTTTCTTTCCTCGAGGGAAAAAACCTGAAATTCATAGATAACAATTCTCGCATAATTGTTGAAGGGCTAAACAAACATTCTTGGAGTGATCATTGCTAATTTTAGTTGATTTTTATTCACATTTAAAAAACCGATCAAACTAAAATTTCCAGTTTGCACTTGAATAGTCGAAATAATTTCACGCAAGCTGTCTGCAAATACTGTTGTTTATAAAATAAGGTTAAACAATAATAATAATAGATTTTTATTGGGCTATTATTTTCAGGGTCATTTAAGATATTAAAATCATGGCAACGAAATATCAGCAGGTTTCTGTGGATCTCGTGAACATGGTGTTTACGGCCTGCACATATCTTGCTCTCGCAGGGGCAGCTTGGATTTTTTTGAGGCTTCTTCAAGCTTGCTTTTGGCTTCCTCGACACCTGAAAAAACAAAATGATGTTCAGCAAATGCTTCAGGACAAGGTAAAATGCGATTTGAGAGAAGTTTTAATAATTAAGATAGGGCAGTTGGACACCGGGCCGAAAATTTTTAAAATTAATTATTAAATATAATCAGTGCCCCGTTGTATTTGGAGATAATAGAGACATCATTTTTTGCATAGAAAAAGAATGAGATTTACCGAATAAAGTTTTTTTCGTGCGTTAAGCAATATTTTGGACTTCGAAAGAAGCAAGCCCATGCAATGACCAGCCGAAAATATAATTATATATAAAGGGGGCCATTTATATTGCTAAAGAGATAGAAAGCGATTCACTTGGATAGAACAATTTGAGTTAAAATTGATGGTCAGCATTTCAAATTGACAAAATGATCAGAAAGGTTAGGCGTCAATGAATGGAGGATACATTCGGATAAGAGACAGGGATTCGAAAGGATGGAGATGTTCTCTTATGCAGTACAGAAAGAATAGGATGTCCTTAGAAACGAAAAAAGGTATCTAGGATATCGTTTTGCCTGAAGGATAGAAAAGGATAAGCAAAATAAGTGGCGGATAACATTTGATAGAAAGTGTATGACTGGAAAGGATGCGGGTGACTTATGTTGCAGAAGAGATAGGGGATTCGCTTGAGTAGAATAACAGGGATTGAAAAGGATAGGAGTGATTAAAGATTTAAAAAGTAACGGATATCGATTAACATAGCTAGGTGAAGGATGGAAAACAGGATGGTACAAAAAATTTTTTTTCGAATTTTTATGCAGAACGCCCGGAAATTCGTTCGAATCCACAAAAAAATTAACGCATTTTTTTTGTTTTGAAAAAATAATACTTAGGAGTGGCGCAAGCCCCATGAAGTGCCCCCACGTATTTCCACACGTATTTCCCATAAGAAAAAAAGCCGTGTTTGTAAATTTTGTTCAGCATTCTCAATATTAGGTGAATCCAGTTCGAAATTCACCATTTCTCTTCACAATGAGCGAATAGAATATTACTTTTCAAATATCACTCCCATAAGTCTATTTTATAGGGTCCTAAAAAAACCCCATAAGTAAAAAAATGGGTTTTTAGAGTTTTCGGCGCTAATTATGATTTTTTATGGTTTTATTAACGCATAGATTGTTTCAAATAGATGGAATACTACTTCATACTGATAATTAGATGTTTGATTAAATTGTTCAAATAATTTATTATTGTTTTCAGCAACTTTCTCTTAGGAAAGGGTTAGAAATTCAAGGTTTTTTCTGAATTTTTCAACTTATTTTCAACGTTTCAGTTAAACCGAGGTAATAATCAATTACAGTTAACAAAAATAATTGTTGGAACAATTTTTATAAATTATAACAATATTCTTTTAGAAAAATGCTACAAATTTGCGGTTTTTCCTGAAATTTTAAACTTTTTATCACTTTTCAATTGGATTAAAGTAATAATTAATTCATGTTAAAGAAATAATTGTTTAAAAACTTTATCATCATTGCTAATAATATCTTCTTTGCTTAATGATACAAAATTGCGGTTTTTTCCTAAATTTTTAACTTTTTGCCTACTTTTCACTTGGAGTGACTTGATGTTCAATTTAATTCAACAAAAATATTTTTGAAACAAGCTGTTATTATTTATGACTTTCTTCCATTAGATTAGTGCTAAAAAGATGCGGTTTTTCTAAACTCTTAAGCTTTTGTTCCACTTTTCACTTGGTGAGGTAATAATTATGCGCGTTAACAAACATGCATTTTTAACCTATTTATTATTGTTCATAAAAATTTTCTCTTAGATACGTTCTAGAAAGTTGTAGTTTTTCTGAAATGTTGAACTTTGCACTGAATGGAATTTGAATGAAATTCAATTAGATTTAATTGATTTAATTGTTGGTCAAATTAGATTGTTTTTTCTTTAAAATAGAAAAAAATTGAATAACAACCATTATATTTTTTATTCAAAACTTATATTTTTAGGTCGAAAATTCAACTCTTTGGTTGAAAGTTGAACTACTTTCTTAAAAATTCAATTCCTGCAATAAAGATCCATAGTTTTAGTAGAAAATTTGAAATTCAAATTTCACTAAATGAATTCAGTTTTTTTGTTTAATTAATTTTTTTTACACATTGGGAAAATTACAAAAATATTTCACCTAAAACAATACAATACTATTTGGAATATGATTCCCTCTAATGTTCATTTTTTATTTGTTCACAACTAAAAAAGCACAGCAAAGTAAAATATTTCAGAAAAACCTGCAACTTTTTAGCACTAGATAATCTAAAAGGAGAAAGCGATAAAAAATAATAATTTGTTTAAACAATTATTTTTCTTAAATCAAATTAAATAATAACTCAATCCAAGTAAAAAGTGGGCAAAAAGTTAAAAATTTCAGACAAAACCGCAAGCTCCTATTATTAAGCCATTATTAAGCAAAGAAAATATTATTATTGATTATAACAATTTTTCATAATACCGGTAATCGAAAATTCGATTGGAGATGCCTGTGAAGCGAGTCGAGAATCGAGTTTTCTACCAGAGGGAAGAAAGTGACATATCAATGTATACAGAACACCGCCATTTGCATTGATCTGTCACTTTCGTCCCTAGGGTCGAAAACCCGATTTTCGACACGCTCCGCAGCCATCGAAAGTCGAATTTTCGATTGAGGTATGATGAAAAATTGTATGCGCAACTCGGAGCGCAGCAACGATTTCACTCGTGTGTATCTGCCCTCGCTTCGCTCGGGCTGCTAACTCACACTCGTGAAATCGTTGCTTTTCGCCCCTTGTTACGCAATATACTATGTTCAAACAATTATTTTCTCAACATGGATTAATTATTGCTTTAATCTAATTGGAAAGTGATAAAAAGTTGAAAATTTCAGGAAAAACCGCAACTATGTAGTGCCAATCTAGAAGAAGATAGCTATAAACATTTGAAATTGGTTTAAAAGATTATTTTTGCTTAATTATATTAGATGATTACTCACTTAAGTGAAGAGGGGACAAAAAGTTGAAAATTTCAGAAAAAACTGCAACTTTGTAGCATTATTCTAAGAGAATATTAATATAGTTAATAACAAATTGTTCAAACAATTATTTTTGTTCACTTTATTTGATTGTTACCTCGCTTTAACTGAAACGTTGGAAATAACTTGAAAATTTCAGACAAAACCTTGACTTTCTAACCCTTCTCTAAGAGGAAGTTGCTAAAAACAATAATGAATTGTTTAAACAATTTAAATAAACATCCAACTATCAGTATGAAGTAGTATTTCATGTATTTGAAACAATCTGCGTTAAAAAATCGCGAAAAAATCATAATTAGCGCCAAAAACTCGAAAACCCCATTTTTTCACTTATGGGGGTTTTTGGGGACCCTATAAAACAAGCTTATGGGAGTGATATTTGAAAAGTAATATTCTATTCGCTCATTGTGAAGAGGAATGATGATTTTCGAACTGGATTCACATAATATTGAGAACTCGGAATAAAATTTACAAACACGTCTTTTTTTCTTTTAGGAAATACGTGTTTAATCTTCATGGGGTTAAACGCCACATCTAAATATTATTTTTTTTGAAACAACAAAAACGCGTTAACTTTTTCGTATTCGAACAAATTTCCGAGCGTTTTGCATAAAAATTCAAAAACAAAATTTCTGAGCACCCTATTTTCCACCCTATACCTATCCATCTTATTCGTTATCCATTACTTCTTCAATATTTAATCACTCCTATCCGTTCCATTCCCTATAATTCTACTCAAGCAAATCCTATATCTCTTCTGCAATATAAGTCACCCGCATCCTTTCCAGTCATATACTTTCTATCAAATGTTATCCGCCACTTATTTTGCTTATCCTTTTCTATCCCTCAGGCAAAACGATATCCTAGATACCTTCTTTATCCCTCTTTTCGTTTCTAAGGACATCCTATTCCTACTCATGTATTTGAAACAATCTGCGTTAAAAAATCGCAAAAAAATCATAATTAGCGACAAAAACTCGAAAAACCCGTTTTTTCACTTATGGGGGTTTTTTGGGACCCTATAAGACAGGTTCATGGGAGTGCTATTTGAAAAGTAATATTTCATTCGCATTCTGTGACTAACTGTGAAGAGAAATGGTGAATTTTGAACTCGATTCACCTAATATTGAGAATTCTGAATAAAATTTACAAAAACGTCTT
>WSXT02019200.1:0-14232 GCA_011762715.2 Neuroterus valhalla | reverse complement strand
ACTTTTCTGCATTTTTCTCTAACCAACTCCTATCCAGGTACCTTCTCATCATCCCTCCTGATGCCTCCTCACTTTTGGCCAGCAACACTATGTCATGAATACGCAAAAGATACAATTCCAACCCCTCCCACCCTCACTCCTCCTTCCATTCCTTCCTCTAACTTCCTGTCCCTGTCAGCGAATAATTGTGTCCCCTCCTCTCGTCCTATCTTTCGTCTCTTCATACACCTGTCTTACCCTCCCGAGCATACATTTCTCTACTCCCCTCTCCTCCATCGCCTCCCAAAACCTACCCTTATCCACCTTTCTGATCTACGAAAAACGCGTACACTTTTGATACCTTCTTCGCTATTGCTCTATCCACCACGTGCTAAAAAATATAGATATTTTCTATAGTACTCCTACCCACTCTGAATCCCGCCTGAGTCTCCGGAAATATGCCTTTCCCCTTGACATCATTCCGTAGCTTCTCCGCCAATACCATTGCGTACGCTTTGTACGCCGTGTTCATCAATGTCATTCCTCTATAATTTGCCTGCCTATTCCTATCCTCCTGCTTAAACATCATTAAAAAACAAATTAGAACAACAAGAAGATTTATTTGGTATGAAATGCTTTCGCCACTTTTTTATAATGTCCAATATAATGACTTCATAAGTTTTTCTATGCACTTTGCGCTGGCTCACCTGACACAGTTTTTTGTGTCTTCACTGTCAAATTTGATTTTTGACAACTATTGCGAATTTCAACTTGCGTTGCGGGATCTGATGGCCATATAGCGAACTAACAATCATGGCTGCCGCTAGGCTTGATGTAGCATTGTTTACAAGCTTGTTGTGCCTAATTGAACGCGATGCTAATTAAATATGAGCCAGAATCATTAGTTTCAAGTACATGAGAACTCAGCGAAGATAATAATAAAGTTGAAAAATGCAATTCTTACGGAACTATAGGAAAGGAAACTCCAAAAAAAAATTCACACTGATTTGAGTTTCCACAAAATACCAAATTTTGGTAGTGGTACTGTTATTGTCAAAAATATTGTTGGAGAAAGTATTGTTGTTGATTAACATTCAGAAAGGTTCAGAATATAATGCATGCTAAAGCCTTGCGGCAGCCATGTTCTGTTTCGATACAGCAGCGCCTCTTTACTCGCGGTGGACGTGTTCCATGCCAATAACCTTGTGTTTTACGACCCTTCTCATATTCAAACTAAATTATTTCAAAAATCGGACATGATAGAATGATGAAATTAGGCAGCAAAAATAAAAATTCAGCGATGTATGTAACTGCGAGTAGCGAAATCTGCAATTGGAATATTTGTTTATACTTTATCCCTGTTACGGGTTTGAGAGTCCCGGCATAACCTCTTCTCTATTCCTCTGCACACCTCACCACTATCTCAGGGGTGAGGGGGGCCTACAATTTAGGGTGGGTTCCGAACCACCAAGAGCAACAGCTAGTTCATACTGAGCTTAGAGAACTTCGAAGAACTCTATAGGTACCGGGCTCATGACTCTCCATGGCCCGCCGAAGCTCTTCCAGAGTGCGAGGCGGGAATCGCACCCGCAACCAGAATAATATACATGCTCGAGCCCTGCGGCAGCCATGTTTTGTTTTGATACAGCAGCGCCTTCTTGCCAGCGGTGGGCGTTTTCTTTGCGATATAATGTAACTGCTAGTAACGAAATCTGCAATCAACACAACTCCTGCTTGTCTACTTAATGACAGATATTTTACCAGTGAACAAAAATATCATACATCTCTTTTCTTTTGTCCAACAGGCCAATATGATTTTTCTCTTCATGCTGGAGCACGCATTTATGTACAAATCTATGATGAACGCCCCCGTGTCTTTATTGGATCTCTATATTTTATTCGTCATCATCAACTTCCTGTGTGGGTGCTTCTTTCGAATGAAGAATATTATCGACTACAAGTACAGAACGTTTACGTATCACTTCCTCTCGCGAAATATGGCAAACGCTTATCTGCGGATCTCCGAAATCTCACTGTCAATACTGATAATATTTTAGAAACCCGTTGTTTTATAGGAGATTCTGGCATAAGTTTAACAGCATCTTTCGGGCAATCTGATTGGGAAGCAGCGTTCCCTGGAAACCCGGCTGTTTTTGTGCGAATTCCAAATAGTAACAGGACTTTGTCAGGGGTGCTACGTCCTTGTGCAGTCTCTAGCCTGCCATACTGGGTGCTATGAGTACACGGAATATTAGGCGCTCTTTAAAATGTAAATAAGGAAGTAGAATCGAAACGACCAGCTTATAAGACGAAACAAGATTATATTTCAATAATCCTCATCATATCACGAAAATGGTGTTGCTGACGATACTTTCATTTACTTTGAACATTGCCACCTATTTTACGAACTGCATATACTCCGTCTTTCATAGGAATCTTTGTTACTAATGTCGGTGAACTATTCTCGATGAATATTTAATGCGTCATCTAAGTTCTTCGAAACCTCATGACACAAATGTAAATTGATAGGGTAAATCTCCCTATAGTATAAAATAATTGTTTACCGTACATGTTTGGGAAATTGTGAATAAAACGAAATACCTAACAAAAACCTTATTCTTTCATTACGTCGCCGACGTAGCGTGATATCATACTTATCTAGAAGGTGTCAATATTGAAAGAATCATTTCGGAATGAATATCTTCTTCCTCCTATCTTATTTTAATGATTTATTTCCTTATCATTTCATTTACTTTTCATTTCATTTATAAAAGAAGCGATTCTATTCGTGTGCGTCTGCTTGCGAGAAATATTGCACAGACAATTGATCATATATACAAATATGAAGCAAGATTCCTTCGATCACTTTGCAAAATATTCTCTGTGGGGAAATTTGTTTGAAATATTTAATTTGGAACACTGTCAAATTTTCAGTAATATTATTTCGATTGATAAGTTTCCGCTGGTTTTATTTTTAAGGTAATGATTTTTCTATTCTTTTAGAAATAAATTTGAGAAGGGCTCCCGGAAATGTGAGAGCTACTCAAAAGAATTCAGTACATACCTCTGCGAACCTTCAAATATTCAAATACGGAACTCTAGAAATTTCGATGTTTAAATTTAAACTTGTTTAAATGATAATAAAATGGGACGCTCATTGGATTTCGATAGAAACTAACATCAGTTATTCCTATTCATAAGGCTCCTCCTTCAAAGTTCCAGCAGCCTACAATATTGTGCTGTTGTTACTTCAGAACAATAAGGTTTGATTGTTTACAAAACGATACAATTGGAATGCAAGTTTCAAAATATTCCTTATCATTTTAACTTCTTGAAACACTAGGCTAGAAAGGTTGAAGACGTCATTCATGCTTGACTTTGGCAAACCGATTGAAATTGAAACAAATCGCAATATTCTAATCATCAATACAAAATCCTGAGTCTTGAAAATGTAGAAAAAGAGAAAAAGAGAATCGGAAAACCTGCGCGAAATGATAAAATATCAGTTTCCAATAAATCAGACAACCCGGCCGGGTTATGAGAGCTAATTCAAAAACCGGACAAGTAATTATTCTCCAAGCATTATCCTTAAAATACTTGAAATCGTTTCTCATCACATAAAACATTTTGACACCAGACTAAAAACTTACCAGAAAGATTTTTTTTCTTTAACACCATGCACTGAAAACCCATTCATTCTACGCTTCCGTTGCGTAGAAAAAGGCTTTTTGATTTTCCATTTCTCGCGGAATCTGCACTAGGTGTCTAAAATGATATTCTGCAGGAAGTTTTCCACAAATTGATATTCAAAGTGACCAACATGAACCTCGAAACTGATGACGATGGTCCCCGTGCAAATGGCTTTGCACCAGGTGTTCAAAATGATATTCCACAGGAAGTTTTCTACAAATTGATATCCTAAGTGACCAACAAATGCTTCTTAAGTGATGAAGAAGGTCCCCGTACAAAAAGCTTTGCACTAGGTGTCTGAAATGATATCCTTCAGGAAGTTTTCTACAAATTGATATTCAAAATGACCAAAATGAACCTCGAAACTGATGACAATGGTCGCCGTGCAAATGGCTTTGCACCAGGTGTCCAAAATGATATTCTACAGGAAATTTTCAAAAAATTGATATCCGAAGTGACCAATATTACCCTCGAAAGTGACGACGATGGTCCCTGTGCGAATGTCTTTGCACTAGGTGTCCAAAATGATATTCTTCATGAAGTTGGTCACTTTGGATAACAATTCGTAGCAAACTTTCTGGAACAATCGCGATCATTTGCAGGGCTTATCAAATTCATAAAATAATCAAATAAATTACAGATAGTATTGAAAAAAGAAGTGATCTCCCTCACAAAAACATTAAAAATGTTAGAAAAGAGCTAATTCGTCGTGTTTTATTTTTAATGGAAAAAATCTGACCGTAAATGTAGTGAGAATCTCGTAAATTTTTTTATGCCAAGTCCACCTTCTTGTTAATATGTCCACATATGAGAGTTCTGAAATCCACTCGAGCTTACTTCGAAGATAATTGCTTATTTATTCAAAGAATAAGTTAATGATATTTCAACCATAATTTTTCGAACATGAGTTTTATCAAAAGATATGGTCAATAGTATTTTTTCGATATTTCGGCCAAAAGTTATTAGCTGCTCGCTGAAAAGGAAGAACAACCTACATGATCATTACAATTCCCGCTCCGAGAATATTCAGCATCGTCTATTAATTTGACTTTTCCTGTTTCTTATAAACATTCACACACTGTCAGAAATTTTCAAGCTGTTTGATTCAAACGGTTTCCAATCCCAAGGTATTAGAAGTCGAATCCTTCCAATTACAAACGATACTATTTTTCAATATCCGATTTAATATCTTATCTCAATTGTTTCCAATTTACAATTGTTTTGAATCGGTTGAGTTGAAACTTTCCCAATGAAAACTTATAAATTTTGAAAGTTTATAAACCGAAATCATTCAATTTGGGAGAGCTCAAAATCACAGGATAATGATGATGGTAATTCCTGAATAAGCACGTTCTGGTCCTATCATTATGAGGGGGCGCCGTCTTGGCTTATTTCCTAAAGTGGGTCTTTCCACTTCTTTTTTTGTACCACTTAGCCAACAACATGCCAACAGTACGTGGTGTTTTCAAACGGTTAACCATCCAAGTACTAACCACGCCCATCACTGCTGAACTGCAGTAATTGGACGGAAACTGTTTTTTCAAGCGTGGCTTATACAACCCGGTGTGTAATCACCAGCCACGGACTAAGTCAAGTATCTGATGAAGTCAAGATGTTAATAATCAAAAACAGAAAACCAAAATTCGAAATTTGATGCGCAGATATTTTGGCAGGCACACTATTAAGTTATCATTGTGATACAAAGTTCGTCTCGTTATGATTTTGTCATTAGACAGCAGCAAAATGTGTTGAAGATAACTTTCGTAACTTTTGGATGCTTTTTTACAGCTACCAGCTGTTACTCCATAAGGATTAATTCGCAACTTTCCTTATGGTCAAGGAAATTCCTTACAATGCGACAGGTGTTCAATAAAACCGCTTTTTGAGCCGCTGCCAGTAACTTACTGACTCCTAGACATTCGAGATCTTGCGTGTAGATTGCCTGTAGCCGGTATCACGATAGGATGAATGGATGCATTTTTCACATTGCTCCATATCGTCTTCACTTTATGCCTTAGCTCACTATACTTATGGATCAAGATCGTATCGGATGCCTGCAGATTTCGGTTCAGTGGACAAGCAATGTCGATGATAGAAACTTTACAGCTACCTTTTTCATGAACCACGATGTATGGCCGATTGGTTCGGATATAATGATCTGTCTGGATAGGAATATCCCAATATAAGATGTAATCTTCATTCTCCAAAACCTGTACATGAATGAACCTGTAGAAAGGCATCCAGTCTGTTAAGAGTCCTAGGTTTAGGGCAAGTTGTTGATGTATGATGCCTGCTACATCATTATGTCTGTGCGTGTACTCTCTCTGAGCCATTACGCGACAGCCATCAATAATGTGCTCGATGGATTCATTCGTATCTCCACACAATCGGCACTCGTCAACCACGTCTTGATGTAGTACAGGCTTGCGATAATTTCTGGTGCCGACAACCCTGTCCTAAATCACTATCACGAATCCTTTTGTCTCCGGAAACAGGACGCCCTTTTTTTCAGCCGAAGTTTAGATGCCTCCTTACCCACTCCATATTGATCTAAGGTTTTGTGATGTTCGACGTGGATAGCTTTTTGTCTCCATTGCGCTTTGAATTCCTTCATTGTTCCTGTCCTGCTATTCAAGGCTTCCGCTGAGGACAAATTTAAGGGCGTGTAATCAAGATCTGCTTCACAGATGGCATTTTCGGGCGCAACATTTTGTTTGCTGATAAAATAGTCTCGCAAATGTGTAACTTGCGATACACAGAGCTGTCTGACATCTACAACACCCCTACCCCCTGTATGTCATGGCAAAACTATCCTTTCAATCGCCGAATGACTGTGATGCATCCGGTGCTTAGTCATATCAACACGAACAGTTCTGTTATTCCTATCAAGGTCGGTGTGAGAACATTTTATAGGCCCAGAAGAGTACGTGGAAACAGGATTAGCATAGGTGTTGATAGCACTGATTTTGTTGGAAGAGTTCCTTAATTCTTCGGTTTGCAATTCTCCTTGATTGAAATGCACTGTTCTGCATTTATCTAGTCCAAACTCCATGTGGATGTCATTCGAAAACTGCTTAGTGATATTTATCACTTGCTGCAGTTTTTTATTTGAACTAGCGTACAACTTAAGAACATCCATGTAAAGAAGATAGGTCAGTATATTACTATCCTCATCACCATGTATTCTGAATCCATAAGACATGCTAGTTAGTGTTTGGCTCAATGGATTCATCGCTAATCGGAACCATAATGCACTAAAAGAGTCCCCTTAAAAGATACTCGCCGTAATGCGAATCGGTCTAGTTGTCCTTGGTTGCCCATGTTCAAAATACTTGATTTTTGTTTCCCAAAGCATCATCGTTCGACCAAGAACATCAATGATGCGTTGGCGGATCTTGTATATTTCCAAAACTTGCACCAAATAATCATGGGGTACCGAAGGAAACGCTTGCTTGTAGTCAATGTAATCCATGTGCAAATTTATTTGATCTTTCCTAGCTTGTGTCATGGCCACAGCGTCAATCGTAACTAGATTATTACTACCCCGCGAGTTCTTACAACAACATTTTTGTTCTTCGGTAAGGATGTTATTCTCATCATGATGATAGTAAACCTTATCTGCGATGACCGCTGTGAGGTACTTATAAATTGTTGGGAGACAGGCGATTTGTCTAAATTCAGATGGATTTCGAGCATCTGGTTTTTTGGGCAGCATATACGTGATTCTTCCGAGCATGAAGTTCGGCATTAGATCTGAATGTTTGATGTTCTTCTGGAAACCCTCGCCAATGCAGAACGCACACTTGTAAGGTACTTGTACCAGAAGTTGGGCACCATGTCCGGATCTGGAGATTTCCAATTGCTGGATCTTGACAAAACCGCTGAAACGTCCGAGTCTGTGATGATGGTAGGCTCCATTTCGGGGTTCTCTCCTGCCCCTTCCTTTTCTAGTTGGAACCACGCAGCGTCTAAATTGCTTCGGTTATTTTTGCCACAAATACCTGACCAGTAGTCGGCCATGTCTTCCAATTGAGGAACTTCGCTGATCAGTTGCATGTTCTGCTCCTTCTTCAGTTCACGATAGAACCTCCTTTCATCTTTATGGAAGGTTCGATTTTGCTGCCTTCTTGCACTACTCTTGTTATATCGACGAAGTCTGGCAGTTTCATTTTCTATCTATCACTTTGAGTACACCAAGTTTACTAAACAAAGCACGTAATTTAAATTTCTATACACTATACCTATCACCATCATAAGTTTCAATGTTTGTTTTCACTTTTAAATCCTCCATTTTAGAGTTTGTCGATTTTAACACTTTCGACAGAATTCCACAGGCACACACTTCATTCGTAAGTCACAGGTAATATGATATAACACATTGAAGGAATTAATACATATGCAATTTTTATGCCATGTGGCTGATTCACAGTTCACAGATGATGCTTAGGTAACTATACGTCTCCTGGGTCCATAACCTATTGGAAATTTGAGTGTAAAAATGAAAAAAACGATTTACTGTACAAAGAACCTATGCTTGTATTTCCTTTATTTCAAGAACACTTCGAGATGCACGTATTTCTTCTATCGAATCATAATCAAGACTAACTCAAAACCACGCATTTGCACAGGCACCCTTCGTGACAATAAAAAAGTCTAGTCCTTCTCGTTTATCATATTAACAATCACGTCACTTGGCCACACACATACCTGCGCAAAATCATTAAATATTAGTTTCCAATAAACTGATAATTTCACTCTCCTTTACGACTTCGCAGATCTAGAACAGATCCATGAAAAATCCATGTATCACCAACTGAACATGATTTCTATTTACAATAAGCTTCTGAATTTTATTCAATAACAATATTTACTTTCCAAACCATAGGAGATTTATTTTCGGGAGAATACAAAATTTCTGAACATTGAATTTGAAATTATTCAATTTTGGAAGTTTTAAATCTAGAATCATTCAAAATTGTATGGTTTCAGAGGTAATCAGAAAATTTCTACATTCTTAAATTCTATCATATTTCTCTCAAATTGACAAGGCTGCAATGCTTACTCAAAAATGATTGCACCATAATAACTTTCTATCAAAAATTGTCATCTAAAACTTACTTTCTACGTTTGTACGATTCAAAATTTTCACTTTCGAAATGGAGGGCTTGGATGCTTATCGAACCATTTTCAAACTTCAAATCTTTATCGAATTTAAATTATTCAAAATCTTACAGCTTTTTTTGGGTGGAGATTAAAATTATTCCTTTTTGAACTCTTTCCTTTAGAACTGATTCAATCTCTGACCCTTTTCATTTGATATCATTCAATACTGAGCCATTTTCGTTCAAAAGTTTAAGACATGCATTCTGAAAACATACAATTCACTCTTCTGGATTTTAGAGCATGTCAAGGTGTTTCATTGAAAAGGTTTTCAATTCCAAACTATTAAAAGTCGAATCCTCCCAATCAGAAACGATAATATTTTCCAATATCCAATTCCATATCTCATTTCAATTATTCCCATTATTCCTCATTCATTATGAGGTGGCACCTTCTTAGCTTATTTTCTAAAGCGGGTCTTGACACTTCTTTTTTTGTACCATTACGCCATAATCCCTTGCGGGATAAGCGTACCTCAAAAAGAGTCCTAATTGGTTGATTCGAATATACAGGAGGACACCAGTCTTCTGCCCACATGACAACAGCACACGGTGTTCCTTGATAGTCACCCATCCAAGTACTAACTACGCCCAACGCTGCCTAACTTCAGTAATCGGACGTGAGCTGGTTTTTCAAGCGTGACATGGCCGCGCTCCTAGAAAATCACCTTCTCGCCTCATGAGGCATAATTGATATTCAAACAAACTTACCTGAAGTGAAGTTCGATTATGATAATATTAAACCCTCGTTCAAATGTCGCGATCTGCTTGACAGCTAGCATTCAGTTTTCCCAGCCAGGAATTCAACATGTACACTATTCTGTTAAAAAGTAAAGCTATCAAGTAATACCTTGAAGTGAATCCTTACTTCGGATATTCTTGAATCAGGAGGAACTCGCATCCTCCCGATGTATATCCGGAATTCCTTAGCATCTCGACTGCGACACTGCATCTTTTGGACTATCACATAACCTGCCTAATTGTGCGGGTGGGTATTCACCCTTCCCATCATCTCAAGTTGAACATGGAATAAAGATAGAGAAAAACAAGGAATAATTTCGAGTCGAGAAATCAATTTAAAAAGGAGCTGCGTTGTCTGACAAGTATTTAGGTTATTTGATATTTCATTCACAAGCCTAATTCATTTGAATGGGTTTTTATAAGCCCAAATTTGTTTGAAATTATTTTTATCAATCATTCAAGATATTCGAATACGAATTAAATTCACATCGATAAAGTTGATTCGTTGTTCCAGGTTCTTTCCTCCAGGTGAATTTACTCTATCTTCATATTATTTTATTCTATTTCAAACGGGTATTCGAATTCCCCGTCACAGTACACATACATCATCAAACGCGATGCTCGAGCAATGTTATAATAGATCTTTCGACACTTCCACAATCAATCGATCAGTGCGTCTAAGAGACGCAATCACGTAAATCAGATATAGTATGGTTGTATTTCAAATATGAAATGAGCGTTGACATTTTTTTCTAAAACTCCGTAACTTTATGTATTTTGACGCACTGATCATAAAACTCTCATGAAAATTGGGGAAGATTCAAGTTTGATTGTGTCTGTCTGGCCGACTGACTGGCTGTCTTAAGGCTGTCTGTATGTATATATGTATGTATGTATGTACGTACATATATATGTATGTATGTCTATCTGTCCGTCTTAATGTTCGGCTGGAAGATGCAAAGGAACCTCAAGGAGAAACAATAACAAGTACAATTATTAAGGGGGTCGTCTACCTTTGCGCCCGAATTTCTACCCTATTTTTGACGATGAATTGCGGGAAAAGTGCACATGATATCGACATGAGTTTTTTCCAATTTTGTTAATATATTATTGAAGATTAAAAAAAAATTGTAATCCATGTTGCAATTGTTGCCTTGGCCTCTACGGGTCCTTCAAGTGACCTCTGCCGGAGCGACATGGTGAACTTTGTGGCAAGAGTTCTCAGCCCCGAAACCTTGAAACATCATAACCAATATATGAACCTGATTGTTATTATGACGACCACAAGTAGATACAAGCTTTTTGAAATATTTTGAAATTTGACAAAATGGCAGCGATTTTAACAGAAAATGTGTTTTTCGACCCTATTTTTCAAGCAAAAAAGTGCTCCAAAAGTTAAAAAAAATTTTTTTTCCAAAACAGCTCATGTCTTTATGTAGCGAGACGTCTTCTGAACAAGCAGCATTTTACAGCTTTATAATATCCTCGATAGTTTCTTCAAACTCTTGCCACAAGTTTAGAAAAATACTCTTTCCGGGAAAACGCGTTTGAAGATAAATGATTGTACATGGGGAATAACAGGCGTTTGGGTTTTGAGGCTCCATAACTCATAAACCAGCATATTTTTTATCAAATACTTCACAGGGCATGTTCCTAGTAATGTCTAGATTTAGAGTAAGCAAAAAAAAATTTTTCGATTTTTCAAAACCGCGAAGGTAGACGACCCCCTTAACCTAGAATTTTGTTTAAAATGTTTTCCAAGACGATGTATATTGTTCGTTCAAATCGTTATAACGATTTTTAAATAGTGAGGAATTCCACTTGCCAGGCAAATTATGCGAGATAATCTCAAGGGCAAGTTTTGTAATTAGAATGTGTTCCTCAAGGCCAATAGAGCCCTAAGTTAATTAATTTGAAACTTTTATCAATTAAAAAATATAAAAAAATTTTATAATATTCTAAAACGTAGAGGTTTCTAATAGTTTCGAAATATTTGCACCTCTGTGTTTGCTTCATACTATGAAAAGAACTGTGAACGAAGTGCGAGTACCGAAAGAAGCCGAGCGCGTAGTGCAAGGCTTATTTCTCATCGAGCGTGATATACGAAAGGCGCGCGCCCTAGGAAGATTATGTGAGTAGCTGCTGCCGAAAACGTATGTGTTTTTTTAACCTTTGACTTTGTTGCGACTCGTGGAGAGACAGGGAAGCATCCCTATGACCGGTCTTTGAAATGATGTAGGTCACATGCCTTTCCCTTCTCCCAAGTCTTTCGAGGGGCAAAAAAGCACCCTGTGCCTGATGATAGAAATAATTAAGGTCACATTTCTCTCCTTTCTCGACAATTCGCAGGGCGGAAATGAGTACTTTTGTGACTGGTCATGGAAAGAAATCATGTCATATAACTTTCCTTTTTCTTTTGTTTCGTTGAAACAGGGAAGGCAACCCTATGACTGAGTGTTGATCTTGAGTGATTGATCCAATGTGTCCCCTAAAGGTTTACATTTTCCTCGAACCTCTCCACCATTCCTTTACACACCCTACCACTACCTTAGTAGTGAGTAAGGGGGACCTACAGCATAAGGTGGGTTCCGAACCACCAAGAACCCCAGCCCTAAGTACTTAGAGTAACCTTTTTCTCAAGAGGTACCGGCACCACGACTTTCCGGAGATGAATAAATCCTTGCTAGGCAAGTGTTCACCGTGTGGGCCGACGAAGCTCTTCCAGAGTGCAAGGCGGGAATCGAACCCACAACCAGCCGGTGTGGGTCTAAAGCACATGCCTTAGCGCCCACGACCAACTGGCCACTCTTGGGAGGGCAACCCTATGACTGGTCATAAAAAAAATGTGTTTTTTCCCTACCTCTTTTTGGATTCTCTCGAGGAGAGATTAACAAAATTGATTCTAAAAATACAAAACCGTAGTGATTTTTCACAGAGATACTAAACATTTCCGGCAGAGGCCAGGTACGAGAGTTCCATCTTTATCATCGAATATTTCAAAAACTTATTCTTGTCCAAGAAATCGGATTTGACCTCAAATATAAATTCCTGTTCAGTTAGGTAATCCAGCCAATTTTTTCTTTGATTGATGATAAGAAGCGAATAGCACTTCCTTACATATGCTGAGCCTTCGTATCGGTAAGTAGCAGTTTTTGGAACCACTGTTGTTTTTGAACGAATTCCACATGTTAATATAAAAAATAATCGGCCCGCTGCGCGGGCACATTCTCATCGCACGCTTCGCGCACGGCTCGCTTCGCTCGCAAGTTTGAGCGCGCCTACGGCGCGTGTCTTCAAGATCTCGCGCTTCACGCTCGATGGTAATCTCACCTCGCGCTCCGCGCTCGATTATAAATTTAACTCGCGCTACGCGCTCGGCCTTTGTACCTGAGTGTGAATTCTCTTTTGTTAAGGCTTCTCCGGGTTTAACGAATACATTCTTATCGCGTGTCTCGTGCTGCGCACTCGATCAAAGTTTGTCAGAAACGGCTTGTGTCAATTGTCCAAAAGTTCCTTTTTTTCATTTTTTATATGGTTTTTTATAGATTTAGCAAAAACTACTTGCATAGTTTGCCCAAAAAAAGAATCTTTCTATTTTTCATTTTTTTTTTGTGCGACCAAAATTTGAATTTTCGATTTTTTGAAAAAACTCGAAAATTTGTAAAGAGCATCCTGGAGGGCTCCCAAAATGAAACATTTTTTTCTCCAAACTTTTTTTGATATCTTGCGTTGTTTGGCTAAAAATTCTCATCTTCGTTTATATTCTTGAATTATGAAAATGCCACATTTCCGACAATGTGGTTTTTATCAAAGAAAATCATGAGGAATAATTGTTTCTATATTTTACCTACTACAAGAGACCGTACTTACAATTTTTGAAACTTGGAAAGAAAAGTCCAAAAATATTTTCAAAATGTCTGATTTTTCTTCCAAAATAGCTGGTTAAAGAACTCAACTTGTCTTTTTGGTCCCTCGAAATGGTTAACAAAGCACGATCGAATTTGATCTTTCTCTCAAAAGTTATCAAGTTCACAGATTGTCTTTCATTATTTCTTGTGCGATCGAAATGGGAATTTTCGATTTTTTGAGAAAATTAATTCAAAAAGTTTTATTCATGATATTGTAGGGTTCCTGAGAAGAAACATTTTTTCTCCATGACTTTCTTTTCAATCTTGCGTTATCTGGCTAAAAATTCTCATTTTCTTTTATATTTTTGAATTCTGAAAATACTATAACTCTGACAATTGTGATTTTATCGAAAAAAATGATTTGGATAAATTGTTTTACTTTTAACGTGCTACGAGGAATTGTACTTACAATTCTTGAATCTTGAAAAAAAATCCAAAAAAATTTTCAAAATGCTCCCCCTCTTTTATTTTTTATCAAAAATAGCTGGTGAGCGAACTCTTTTTGTCTTATTGGTCCCTCAAAATGGGTGACAAAGCACGATTAAATATAATCATTCTTCCCAAGGTTGTCTAGTTTACAGATTATTTTCGATTATTTTTTTTGCGATCAAAACGGGAATTTTCGATTTTTTGAGAGAATTCAAAAAGTTGTATTCACGATCTTATAGGGCTCCCAACAAGAAACATTTTTGTTCCCTAACTTTTTTCCATATCTTGCGTCGTTTGGCTGAAAACCCTCATTTTTGTTTATATTT
>WSXT02019189.1:0-14232 GCA_011762715.2 Neuroterus valhalla | reverse complement strand
TTCGAAATAAAATATTCTTATTACCTGAAATTCGAAGTAAATTTTTTATTGAAGTACAACATTTATTTTTAATATCCCAAATATTTTTAATTTTTACTGAATGAATCAGTTACGAATGTAACGACTGATTGAACCAGTAACATGAATTTCACTGAATGAACCAGTGAAATCTTACTGGTTGTCAGTGCCACACTTCTGTCTATTTGAACCAGTGAGATTTCACTGGTTCAGTTTAAGAGAGTAACAACCACAAAAATTGAATTTGTGCTAATGAGAATAATGTTTCACTATAGAAGACATGTTCCTGCAGCAACACAATCTCAACAAACAAAAACAAACACTTCTCAACAAAATATTTGAATCTTCTCCACAATAGAGTTGCTTTTTCGAAAAAGAAGGTAATTTTTCAACAAAAATCAAATTTTCACCAATGTTGTAATTTTATAGAAACGTGATGAGTTTTTTCCTAGAAAAATGTATTATTACGATATGGTTCAACTCTCAATCAGCTAGTTGTTCTTCCAACCAAGGAAAATCAGTTCTTATAAGAACACAAATTATATCAATCGAATATAATGACTCAAACTAAAACAAACGAAATTTCCACAAAACGAATCAATTATTGATAGAATTTTTTACTTCCAGAGCCATAAGAACTACCTGTCTACAGGAAAGTTTAATTGTGCATCCAAAAACACCATTTCCTACCGAAAGAGCTATTCTTCTACAAGGTGGTTCAAATTTGAACTCAATAATAGAACTTCCTACCAAAACTATCAAATCAAAGAAGAAAGTACGTGTTTTAGTAATCAACAAGTAACTTTTCTTTCTACTGATACTTCTTATACATTTTTTCAGAGTAAAGGATAAAAACTAGTCAAGTAATCGAGTAACATCAGAGTATTAGGATTGTGTAACAGTTTTAAGGAAAATGTCAGTGAGACGATTCACGTCAAGTAAGCACCCCAATTTCCAACCCAAGCAAATGTTATGAAATGATTATATCAATCGAATCTACACACTAACAGTAACATATGGATGTTGGACTTTCGACAAAATAATTTGTTCAAATATTTTTTTCGTGCAACAAACATTTATGACTTTGTTTTGATAATAATTCATTGCGCTCAAACTGTTAGATACTTTTGGACGAAAATGTTTACACATACTATTGAAAGACAACTCCTCCAGGTGAAAAACATAACGATGGTCATTCAACAATTTTCCATATTTTTAATAACATTTTTAGAAAAACAATTGTTAGAATTATCAACTTCTTAATACTCAAGTCGTCTAGATCTTTGGTGATACATATAAAAACTATTCAAGAACGACAATCTGAAAAAAAATTTCACTCCCAGATATTAATTTGCTTAGAAAATGTATAATTGCGAAACGCGGCGGAGCGCGCGGCTCGGGGCCACCACGGAGCAGACCGGCTCACAGTGGCGACGGGATGTTCAGAAACACCTACATGTCGCAAAACTTAACCGAATCAAACCAAATTCATGCAGAAATGGTTGTAATTGAATTTCAATGAGACTAAAGAAGCCGAATCATCCAAAATAATTTGTTTAAACTTTTCTAAACAAAATATGGCATGATTATAAGATTTCGAGTCATAAAATAGATAAACCTTGTAGAATTGAAGGACTTTGAGGCATAGCTGATTTTGAATTTGCCACAAGTTTTGCAAAATAAATTCGTTCAGACGATTTCTTTAAATAAATTAGGGGAATTTCAATTTTTTTGCGAAATCAATTCTAAAATCCAAGTCTACTACAGAAAGCATGTCCAGAGCAGTATATTTTATATTTGAAATTCAATTTCTTACAACCATTTAACTGAATCGTTATGAATACAAAGAAAACAAAAAAAAGGATTCTTTCCAACCAATTTTTTTTTTTGCAAAACTAATGGCAAACTTGGAATCAGAGCACTAAGAAACCCTTCAGTAAACAAGGGTAGCATTTGTGTTATTATTCGTTTTCTTTTAGACGTTTGAAGCCTTCATAGTATTTAATTTAAATTATGCAAAATTAATTATCTTATCATTTGGTTGTAACAAATTGTATTTTGAATATAAAATATAATGCTTCGGACAAATGTTTTCCGTAGTAGAATCAGATTCTAGAATTGATTTCGCAAAAATAAAATTAAAATAAGCAATAACATATATGAAGAAATTGTTCAGGCCTTAGATTCTGTAAGGTTCATCTTGTTTATGACTGGGAGTCTTATATTCACGCACTTTTTTGTTTAGAAAAGTTTGATCGAATCATTTTGGAAAATTCGGCTTCTTCAGTCTCTTTGAAATTCAATTACAAACATTTCTGAATGATTTTTTTTTGATTTGGTTCAGATTTGCGACATGTAGGTGTTTTTGAACATTCCGTCGCCACTGTGAGCCGGGCTGCTTCATGGTGGGTTCGAGCCGCGCGCCCCGCCGCGCTTCGAAATTATACATTTTTTGCGCAAAATAATCGCCGGCAGTGGAATTTTTTTTCAGATTGTCGCTCCTGAATAGTTTCTACATGTATCATCAAAGATCTAGGTGATTCGAGCATTGAGAGATTAATTATTATGTCAATTGTTTCTGAAAATGTTATTAAAAATATGGAAAAATTGTTTATTGATCATTGCAATATTTCTAATCTGAAAGAGTTATCTTTTAATAGTATCTGTACCAATTTTCGTAGAAATATTCAACAGTTTGAGGGCAATGAATTATTATCAAAACAAAGTCATAAATGTTTGTTGCCCGAAAAAAAATAGTTGAACGCGTCTATTTGATCTCGCGCTCGAAAATGAACTCATCTCGAGCTCTACCTTCGGTCTCTTTACTTCTTTGCACTTGCATATAGAGTTTCTGAAACTCAAAAGCAAAACGTCTACTACTTTTATATAATGATCGCAAGTTTTTTATCGTTGAAGCTTCTCCGGCTCTAAGGATTACATTCTCATCGCGTGTCTCGTGCTTCGCACTGGATCGAAATTTTTCCAAAACGGTAGAAAGATCCTCTTCCTTCATTTTTATTCATATGTTGTGAGCTTCTTCTAGAAATATAATATAATACCGCTATCTAGAAGTACTCGGAAGGTTAGATGATACACTTCATCATGACCTCCTACCTCGATGTCAACAATGCGGTGAAAATTATGCCCGTCAGCCGCTGGATCGATGTTCGCTACCTCCTGATGTGATCTTCTCTTTCTTTTAGGATACTGCTTGATCATGTGATCTTCCGCCCCACACTCATAACAAGCACCCCTCTTTCTAGGCTCTTAGTCACATTTCGTGGCTATGTGACCCATCTTGCCACAATTGTAGCTCCTGACACTTTCCCGTTTCATCATTCCCCCCTTATCATCACTTTCCCTTTCTCTTGAATTCGAACTTTCTCCCTTTTACCCGACTTTCACGGATTTCGAACTTATTTCACTCGCGTTGCTTCCAATTTGCGATATCATTTTTCCCAAATGCTGACAATAACGCCTCGACGGAATGGAACTGATGAATCCTGGCTTGATCTCGTAGCAGAACATCTGGTATTCCATCTAAAAGTAATCCACTCTTTCCTCGGGATCGATTGGAACCTTGTTGGCAAGGATAGTCTTATCGTGGATATATCCACTAAAAGACTCCCCTCTCTTCCAAATCCTATCTTCAAATTTCTTCCGTAGGAGAACTTTATTCGGGCGTCGAAAGAACATTTTTTTGATCTCTGTGAGTAACTCATCAACTGCCATATGAATATGTTCGAGTTTTGAATGGAACCACAACAGGGATTTTCCTTTCAGTTTTGAGCCAATCAGGATTCTTGTGATATCATCCTCTAGCTCATAGACTGTTCGCAGCAGACGCACCTGTCTCTCCCATCCTTGCAAGTCCCCCTCAGAACCGTCAAACATGCTCAAAAGTTCGCCAATCATTGATATGTTTACTCGAGACACTCCTTGCTGTCTCTGTCTAGATTGAATACTATCACTCTCCTGTGATAACGTATCATTCCCGTCATTGGTTGTTCGCAGTGTCTGCACACGATTTTCTGCCAGTCCTGGGTCTTGTCTCTCCGACAAAGGGGGGTAATTCAAACTTTCGGTTCGTGATGATGATGATGATTCCATGGTATCGATTTCTTGCCTCATGCTTTTCAGCTGATTTGAAATTGCTTCTCGTTGAGCAGAAACTTCTTCTAGGACTCGTCGACGCTCTTCCTCCTGAGTCCTTCTTGCTTTTTCACTCCTCAGCTCCTCGATTTTCTTTTTAGCGGCTGCTAATTCTTCTAATAACTTATCATTCTGCTTCTTAATCACCTCGATTTCATCCAGTCCGCCATTTTCACTCGCTTTGCTCTCATGAATGGAATTGTCTGCCTGATCCTTCTCGAAGTCGCGCATCCAAATTTACTGAGAACTTTTATGGTTTGGAGATAAATCAAACTCGCTGAGAACGAACCGTAGCTCCTATATAGAAAGCGATTTTCCTGACAAGGAGTCCGATTCACAGAAAAACTGCCCAATCGTCAACATATTTCACGGTTACGTATCTCAAGCTTTTCTTTATCTTTGGATTTTCTTTCCCTGCTATTTCCACGATACTTCCATGTAGGAATGAACCATTCCGTTTTTCTGTTAAATTAAAAAATGTATTTAGTAGGCACATTTTTTTTTGAGCTCAGGTTCCGTTATGTTCCTCAATGGCTGACGCGTTCCTAAAACGAAAAATTGGGTCCATGTCGAGTCACATGTGGCATCTGCGAAATGTCTCACCTGCAGCAAGCCTCCCTTGTGGAAATTGTCACCTAAGACATGTCTCTCTTGTGGTATCTCTCAAGTAGATTTCCTTGATATAGATCTGAAAGAAATCATCTTACCTATACTCTCTATGCCACTCCAATCTCTTTTTCATTTTATTTTAAAATATTCCTTTTTCTAACACCTAATCACACAAATGAGACAATCACATTTTCTTTTCTTTATCGCTTACCCGCTCGAAAAACTAGTTTCCGTCTCACCCTTAAAGTCAAGCAGCTGATATGTCCCTACTTTTTGCGTTAAGTTTGTTGAAGGAGGTAGCGTCGAACGTCGTTAACGTGGAGAAAGTGTGGTAGGAAGGATCTGGTTTTTTGTCTAGGATAATATGGATATTGTGAGACAAGCTTTATATCTTTCGCTACGCCCCTTAAGTGGAAACTTGCCAGCGTCGTGCCCTTGTCCCAGACGGATGCTCGGCAACACGGATTGTCGTAAGTCTGACGTCACTGCCACGCCATCCGCTATGACGTAGTCTATTAGTGAGTTTGAGCTTAGGATCTAGCTGAGTACTATAGGTATGCCTCAAGTACGGGCAGAACGAGTTAGCTGGGATATGAACAAATGAGTCTGTTTGTAATTAAAGATTGCTAAACATGTTAATTTGATATAGTTTTATCAAGAGACTAATAAGATTCACATTAGATCTTGCTCGCCCTTCGAGACGAATTATGTAACAGCTTTGGTAGGTTTGAAGTCTAAGAGCGGATAACCTGCTGGTAGCTTTGAGATCAAAGCGGATAGCCAGCTCTGCTAGATCTGTCGTTTCGTCACGAAACACGCCTTTTTATATCCAAAGTTCCCCCTCGAGGGACGTGGGAAGCTGAACAGAGTGGGGTGAACCGAGTGGTGGGGAGTGTGCACGTTCAAGTTCCTCTGTTCTCGCGGCTCTCAGTCTCAGCTACACTCGGCTCTCATACTCTATCGGCGCAAACAAAGTAGTACCTTCCTTAGCCTGACATGGATATCCCTACGTCTGTTGGTATATTCACGCCAGGGAAAAGGAAGTTCCTTCTTTTCCTCTCTCTTTGTCTTTTACATGCTCAATTATATAGGTATTGTCTAAAATGGTTGCCTACAAATAAATAATTTGAGTTATTAGAGAACAATAGAAGACGTAATTTACAGGTTGTATTCGGGCCTAGAAAAAGTGTATTTTCAACATGAAACTTTGTTTTTCAACAAAATAATTGGATTTTTAACTGACTGGTTGAATATAAAAAAAAAGATTGCATTTCAAATCTAGATAATAAACTTCGAAGGCGGAAAATAGGGTTTTTCAAGAGACATTTGAATTTCCAGTCCAATAATACTAAACAAACCAGTTATATTCCCAACAGAATAGTGGGATTTCCGAAAAAAGAAATTGATTTTTAACAAAATAGTTTAACGAGTTTTAACAAAGGAAGTCCACTTCTAACTAAGTGATTGAATGTTGGATCAGAAGATCTCTTTTGATCAAAGAATAATTTTGGAGGGAGAAAAATATGGTCGATATCTCTATAAAAAGGAAATTTCGATTCGAAAAAAAAACCGTCGATTTGAACGGCAAAGTGGAATTTCTATCTAGGGAACATTCTTCAGTCAAAAAAGAGGACTATTTCAACCATGTTGTAGAATTTATTACTTTTTTTTGTAATATAAATATATATTTATTTCCAATCATGAGATGATTTTTCAATAGAATACATTAATCATTCCACAAATAGTGTGATTTTTAACTGAAATCTATAAGTCTTCAAACGAAAAAAATTTTTTCTATCAAGGAGATGAACGTCCAACTAGAAAGAAGAATTTTGAAGAAGATACATCCTTCCTAGAAAAACTTTGAATTCCAAAATCAAAAATACGAACTCACTACGGAACAGTCGAATTTCCAATCGAAGAAATGATTCTTCAACAAGAAACTTGATTTTGCTGGAATTATCTGATTCTTCAGCAAATTGTTGAAATGTCAAGCTGAAACGCAAATTTCAAACAAAATAGTTCGATCTTTCACCGAAACCAACTCATAAATTATGAATGAATTCCCAACTGGAGGCAATCCATTCTTATCAAGAAAAAATTATAGTTTAAATATATTTTAGGCTAATGAACCGAGTGAATCAACTCTTTACTAAACAGTCAGACTTTTCTGGAAAATAGTTAATTCAAAAATGCTTGTTTCATTTAAAACAAAGAAGGTTGATTTTCTACCGAAAGGATAAATATTTAATAGGACAGTTGTATATTAGACCAGAAAAGATAATTTCATCAAAGGAATCAAATTTCCTACAACATAATTTCTCAATAAAAAATATTAATCTTGAGCAAAAAAATAAGAATTGTGAATAATGAGATTGATTTGCTACTTAAATACAAATTTGCAACAAAATATATGTATTCTTGACCTAATTAACAGTAGTATTTTTCTCCAAAGAACATCATTTACTAACCGAGAATGGAATTGTTGAATTCTCAAATCGGATCGTAAAAAAAAAAGTTTTGACAGGTTTTTTGAATAGTTGAATCCTTAACGAAAAACCAAAAGAAATGTATCTTCTACCAAGTCGAATAATTTTGTACAAAAGAGACGAATCATCAACAAATAAATACCTAATTTTCGACCTTATAGTCGACTTTTAACGAAAAGATGTGAATCTCAAAGTAAATTATTTTTGAACACAATAATTCAACCTTTAACAAAGAAGTTTTATTTTCAACCAATAAAGATATATATATTCAACCAAATGGTTTAATTATTAGAAGGGACAATTTTCTACTAACAAATTTATTGCTCTGAAAAAATACAAACTTTGATCAAAAAAGTTCATTCATGACCAAGGATGAATTTCCGAAAAACGCAGATGGTTTCCACACATATAAGAATACTCAACTCGCTGAATAATTTTTTAGAGAGATGAAATTTGAAAGTAACTCGATGAATCTTAAATTGAGAGAAGAATGAATTTTTTAGGAAGGAGTTCAACAATAAACTAGAATCTTTGACCAGAATATATGCATGCCAAACCGAACAGTTGCATTTCCAACCAAAAAGGATGAATTTTCAAGCGGAAATATAAGTTCAGACATAATAAAAAAATGCAGCATAACTAAAAAATGGAAGTTTTTCTACAGAGTATTTTTCAAGAGTCTTGATGAAGTATTTTGGTATTATTCCTGCATCGGTTATTGGTCTATTTACCGCAAGATCACACAAGTCTTCAGTTTTCGAGAAAATCGTTTGAGAATCAGATATTTGAAATCTGCCAGTCTTCACGATTCCTGTGAGGTTTGATATTATAAAACTGTCTCTTTCGCCATTTTTTACTCTCGGAAGCGGGAAAAGTGCGGCGAATTTCCAGCATAACACGATTTATGATTTTTAAGGTTATGTGACCTACGTGATTCCTGATCTGAGTCACAGGAGTGTCTTCCTACCCTCACGTGACTCGGGAGAAGAGGAAGGTATGTGACCTTCATTATTTCTATGACCCGATTTACCATGTTAAGGTTATGTGACGTACCTTATTCCCATGATCCGTCACAGGAGTGCCTTTCCGCATCCCACGATACTTGGGAAAAGAGAAAGGAAGAGAAAAGTACAAAGGAAGACTTCGAATCTTTTCTTGGGAAGAGATGCCGCATTTTTAACACTTCCGAGGGAGAGATATGCCGCAGAGAGACCATTTGGCTTGGGAGACTTGCCACGAAATTGCCTATCTTCTCAATATGGATGGCGCGGAAGACGATTGCGGCAAAAAAGGCATGCGCAAAAGAGATTTGCCACATGTGCCTCGATATGAACCTCAATATACATGTAGCCTACCTAATTTTGAAATTGTTTCTTGAGCTTTAATAAACTCTTTGAATCATGAGAACCCAAATATTTTGAATAAAATATGTTCAAATCGCTTATTCGAATTCAACAAAAGGATTTATTCGTTTAGCCCGCTGACGAGAAGACACAAGAAGACAAAACAGAACGATAATTTTATACCAATCCATTCTTTGCTTATGCAGTCCTCCAAATTCACAAAAAGGAAGAGAGGACAACACATCCAAAAGTTTCATTAAGTAATTGTCAATTTCTCAAGAGGAATCAAAACTTCACACACATCCCCAATTAGGACAAACGCCAGGCTGACATTCTGGATAGGTCCTGGCGTTTGTCCCTTTTTCTCGATCTATCTATTTAAGCTGATTTTCCGCTTTAATATGACCATCATCTCACCCCAGAGGTTCGCAAGTTATGATTGTTCTTCTTGGTAGGAGCAAAATAACAAGAATATTGAGTGAGCAAATACACTTGACGTTTTCGTAGTCGTTAAAACCATAACTGCAACATTTGGTCTACCGGAAGATGTGAACGAGTCTGGGTTCGCTAGGTGACTCTTCTGACAGATTTCCATATTCTATCCCGAGTGAAGTGGCTTAGAGCATCTCGAGATTCGGGACTTGAAGTATCGCCCTTTTCAAGAATGGAATAATCACTATTCGTTTCCCTATCGACCTTCCTCTTCAAATTGCGTCTCTCTCTCATTGGGGCTTTTCTTCACTTTACCCCATGATGATCGTTTCTGCCATCTTTTCTGCGTTCAGCACCAGAATCGATAATAATCACTACGACTCAGATTTCAGCTAAGGAACGGCTTTGAATGTGATCAAAATGTGAAGCGCTTCAAGTAGCCGCGGAGTCAACTACCCATTTCAAGTCGCACCACGTGCCAGGAGATTTCATATACTACATTAAAGCGTATCTCCCCACATTATATTTATACACTGGAACGACTTACGGCGCCTAAGGATATTACTCGTCTTTACCTCAGACCTGCTGGAAAACTTAAATTGAGGGAAATGGTCTTCTGACGAGTACTTTATGGAGAATGTATGCGATGAGAAGTTCAAAGGACTTTATAGACTCAGGCATATGGAACTAAGAGGAAATTGACATTAGGGAATTCTGTGACGGCTTTGGAAACTTTTTCTGCAATGTTGATGCTCAAAAAAGTGTTGAGGCTGTTTTTTTATTTGAAAAAAAATTCGTTTCCATGTTTCAGTAAGGTCCGTTAGTTTACTATGGAATATAAATTTGAGTCTTTTTCGTTGTGAAAAATTCTGTAATGCTTTGAAGAAACACAGGGAGAATCAGAAGTTAAGGATTGCTTTACCAGTTATGTTCTGATTTGGAAACATTAAAATGAATATTCTAGATTTCCACGTGTTGTATTTCAAAACAATTATAATTATTCTTCATGACTACGACTCTGTGTGCGGGGAATCGAGAAGGTGGAAATATGTAGCATTCATTTCCTAAATGGAAATAAAATTGCTTGTTACCTTACGGATTCTAAAGAAGATACACCTTTTGCACGTGACAAATACCCGAATAGAAATACTATTGATGGTTTATTCCTTCCGTCTGCTTAAGCGTATATATAGCTATAGCTATAGCAAAGAAATTATCCAATTTTTGAGAAAAATTTGAAAAGTATATGCTTCAGAAGTTGTTCTTTCTTCTTGAAGAGGAGGAAGTTAGTAGAATCTTTGTGGAAGGTTTCTGAGAGATTTGTGAGAGGCGTCAAAGCCCTTCCTAAAAAGCTTTGAAGGACTCTGTGAGTGGCTCTAAAGAGCCCTATAAGATGCTCTGTAGATCCTTTTAGAGGACTCTGTATTCCCTTGTAGGAGGATCTGAGGGACCTCGTAGTTGCCGCTGAAGGGCATTGTTGCAGGATCTGGGGGGCATTGTTGAAGTCTTAGTAGGACTTGTAGTAGGTGCTGAATACGCTTGTAGCAGGAAAAAGAGAGCCTTGTAGAAGTATCTGCAGGTTCCGTAGGATGAGCTATAAGGATTCCCCTTTTTTCTCTCATTATTCTTCCTCACTTCCACTTACTCCTACGACGAACGCACATAAATCCAAAACTGCAAGTGTTTCTACCTGGATCTCCATTGCCCTGAAGAACTACTATTCTCCCAAATTCACATGCCCTTTCAAAGTGTAATATGCATTGAAGATATTCCCTTGAAATTTTTTTAAAGATGACGTTACGAGGTGAGATTGGATTGCATTAATTTGGAAGTTGAACAAGATAAGAATATTTGAAGAAAAAAATCTCTATAGTATCTTGTAGAAGCATCTGGAGGTCCTTGAAGAAGGCTTGTCAGGTCTAGTAGGAGACACAAGAGGGTTTCGAAGGAGGTCCTGGAGGGCTTGGTTGACGGCTACGTAAGCCTCGAGGAAGGTGCTAGGTGGCCTTACGAATACTTCTGAAAGGCTTCCTAAAAGGCTTCGCAGGCCCCATCAACTACGCTGGAAGCCCTTGTGAAAGGATCTAGACGGCCTTCTAGAAGGCCATAGAAGGCTTATTGAACCTTGTCATCAAATTCGTCGAAGCCCCCCTTCCTTCCTCCTTCTTTCTTCCTAACCAAGAAATGGGCCCTACTGTCACATTCTTCTTCTCCTCTACCCTCTTAAGGAGCTCTTAAAGGACATATAATATTCTTTGGAGGTTTACTTGGAACGTTCTATAGGTCTTTGTGAGAAGCTCTAGATGCCCTCACGGGATTCTCTGAAGGATCTCGTAGAAGCATCTGGAGGTCCTTAAAGAAGGCTTGTGAGGTCCAGTAGGAAACAAAAGAGGGTCTTGAAGAAGGTCCTTGAGGACCTGCTCAAACGCTATGCAGGCTTCGTGCAAGAAGACACTTGATGGCATTGTGAATGGTTCTAGAAGGCTCCGTGAAAGGCTCTGCAGGCCTCTTTACCTGCGATGGAAGCCCTTGTGGGAGGATCTAGACGGCCTCTCGTAGAAGGCCATAGTAGGATCTGTGAACCTTGTTATAGAATTTTTTCAAGCCCCCCGCCCTTTCCTTCTACATGCTTCCTCCACAAAGAAACAGGCCCTGCATTCACATTTTCCTCAACCTCTTTCCTCTTAAGGGGCTCTGAAAGGACACATCAAATTATTCGGAGGTTTTATGGAAGGCTCTCTAGGACGTTGTGAGGAGCTCTAGAAGGCCTTGCGGGATCCTCTGAAGGATCTCCTAGGAGCATATGGAGGTCCTTGAAGAGGGCTTGTGAGGTCTAGTAGGAGACAAGAGAAGGTCTTGAAGGAGATCCCACGCAGGCCTCCAGAAATTCGATTGGTGGCTTCTCGAATACTTCTGGAAGGCTCGGAAGAGTGCTCTACACGCCTCATCAACTGCGCTGGAAGCTCTTGTGGCAGGATCTAGAGGGCCTCGTAGAAAAGCATAGAAGGCTTCATGAACCTTGTTAGCAAATTCGTCCAAGTTCCACTTCCCTTTCTTTCTTCTACTACCTCACCCTAATTTTTTTCTATTTTCTCTTTTGTAACCTCCCACTCACACTAATTTTTACGCCTTTCTCCTACTTTTTTTCTACGCTTATTCTCAACATCCCTCACCCTGACTTACTCTTATTTCTCATCACTTTTCTTTTATTGACTGCCCTTTTTCGGCCTTCATGATCCCTTGATTCCCTTACACTCTTCTCATGACCTCTAGGTTCTATTTACGTCTTTTTTTTACTTACTACTTCTTTTACTCTGTAGATGGAGAAACAATAGATGGGGAAGTATCATTCGCTCGAATAAAACCGTATAGATTACCCGGGACATGATAATATTGCCCTCCTCAATCCCACTGACAACCTACATAATTAGAACTTCAAGAATAATAATACAGAAATTGATTCTTTTTACACCTAGGAGTGGAAGGAAAAGGGGTAGGATATTACGGAAAATTCTGGGTAAGAAAGGAAGATTGAGGAGTGGAGGCAAATGTAAGGGTTGAAAAAAGTAGAATTTCAATACCCAAAACGGTCCTTAGAGGATGCAATCTGGATTAGAAAGTTCAGAAGATTGTAAAGAGAGGTAGAGTTTTTGATAAAAAAGTTCAAGAAAGTTGAAAATTGGAATTTTTTAGGAATCGAGAAAGTAGTCCTACATTAGAGGGAGTCATAAATAAGAATAAGGGAGAAAAGAGATGAGAGTACAATAGGAGGGGTCAAGAGAGAAAATAATGAAGAATTATGAGGAAGATACGAATGGAAAAAGACTTTAAATGCAACCGAAATTAACTCGACTTGCGTGAAGTTTACCAAAAAATTAGATATGATACCATGTCAATCACAATGTGGTTGAAATGCAAGAAATTTTAACATTCCTTTCTTTCGTGTCTGGACGATTAGGGAGAAGTTGAATATTTCAACATCGACAAGAAGAAACTGTGTTTATAACTTTAAGGGTGAAAAAAGTGGAAAAGGTTTGATGCAAAAGAATCAGAATAGATTGTATTGGAAAGTAGGAAGGAATAGATATAGTCCAGATTATTTATATTTTATAATTGCAACTTATTAGGGAAGAAAAAATTTTTTTTTCCATCTTCAGGGTACCATATAGGAAGCTTAAGTCCAAGTTTTCGACCAGCAACCCTTCGCAGGTTGTCCGTCATCTAGAATTAAGGGGTGATTTCTTGTATCGAGAATAACAGTCATATTTTTGATTCATTACAAAAATCAGTTTACACATTTTTTCATGAGGGCGATACGTTTTGTAAATCAATATATTAAACGTTGTTTCGAATTTCGCTTATTTGTTGCTTAACAATCTATTATACAAATAAAAAAAGGGTTGACAATTTTTCGAAATGGAAAATCTTTTTTGATTTTGGTGCTATCGGAAAATTTTTCCAACAAAAGTTGTGATGCGCATAATTTCCTACACTCTTTGTAAGGAACTTTTTTTTGTAAGAGCAATTGTTTACTTAGCGTAGTGTCTGAAATTTTCGCGCACCATCACCCGGAAGTTCGTGGCGCTGGATTGCGAGCGCTGTACCGTACTAAATTATTTAAAATTTTGTTGTTGTAATGGAGCTCAACATTGTTTCTCTTGCTTTTTCATTTTTTCAAATTAAATAAAATTTAGACATTTTTTTGTGTGCATGATTTATATTGCAATGATATTATATTTCCTATTTTAATTTTTCTTGTTTCTAAACTCAACTTTGATTATTTTTTAGTGGCGTTTCAATTATTAACTATTAAGAATATAATTGTATATGATTATTCATGTAACTTCTCTTCTTGTTGGAAAAATTGATGAAAAATTCTCAAAAATGAAGAATGAGAAAATTTGTACGGCAATTCGAAAACAAAACTTATTCACGAAAACTGTGAGATTCATGTTACGAACCTCACAATCTTTAATTTATGAATTTGCAATCTGTAATAAAATTATAATACGATAAGAAATGTTTGTAATTTACCTATCTTGTTATTGAGAATAAATGAAGGACAAAATACTGATGCAACGTTGAAATTTTTAGGATGCAAAATTTTTTTATTTTCATATTGTTAGATGTTGAGTTTTTGATCAGTGAGTAAATAATACGTAGATGGTATGTTTTGATCTACTGATCTG
>WSXT02019178.1:0-14233 GCA_011762715.2 Neuroterus valhalla | reverse complement strand
GCTGAAGCGATCGTTGTTTTGAATGCGTTGTTCATGACATGAAGCCCGCAGCTTCCTAAATCGACCAATTTTTTCGCGTCAGGATTTTCCGCTAGCTCTGCTTTTATTTCCCGGAGGAATCTCAGTTTGACGTTCGGACCGTCCATCGAGATTTGAATCATTTTCTTAATGACTTCTGAGGAAACGTTGTCCTTGAAAGCCTCCAATAAGTCGGGCGATGTAGTACGTCCTAAAAACCCTGATGTCAAGTACCTGATAACTACTGCATCCTTCTTCGTGTCCCAGTAACGAATTATGAAATCCATTTGTTGTTTTTCACATACCTAGTACAGAATTTTTTGAATGCAATTTTTTATGATAGTTTTTTTAGAAACATTTTATTGAGCAATACTTACTTTTTTCAAACTCTCGTCGAATGATATAGAAACAAAATCAGACTTCTGGATGTCATCAAGGAGTATATCGTGGAAATATTTACTAAGCCCAAATGTTATAACGTAGGACGCTTTGTCTTTTTTGAACTGCATATTCTGTTCGATTTCACTATCGTGAAAAATGGATTTCATCGTGATAACACTATTCTCTATGTCTCTCAAGGAATTGTGACTTTGGACTGCTTTCAAACCCCACAAAATTTCTGCTCTCGTAACATCGTCTTTGATGATAAAATTACTTATTGCATGAGTTTTTGAAATGGGTTTTGTCAATAGATCATTCGGAGGTTTCTCATGACTATTGGGCGTTGCAAAATTTTCAGCTGATTTTATTGATTGAACTGGGTTCAATGTGACATTCAAAACTGACTGGTTCGAGCTCAAAAGTTTCTGGAATGTAGAATGTTTCTTAGAATTCATGTGACTGTCCAGTGCTCGTGATCCCATATTACTGAGACAGAATCTTGCGTTGCAAATATTGCAGTACGCAAAATTGTCGTCGGCTTGTTTGTCCATTGCCACCCAAGTATAGCGTTTGTCGTGTGTCCAACTACGTTGGAAATGACATTTCTTAGAGGACATTGTGTCTTTTGTCTGTGAAGAATATTACCAAAGTTTTATTATCAACATTTTAATTTTTATTCTTAGACAATTTTTGACAGTACAACGTATTATAATCGTCAAACACTTAACTTTTGGAAGTCAATTTTATAATTCTTCTTTTGAATATTTTCTTCTTTTATAACAATTTCTCATCCAATTATCAAATTATTATTTAGTTGAATTAATAACTTGCGTCATTGACGAAATTGAAATTGTTTATCATATAACTTTGGTAATTTGAAAAACGTTTCTCCGAAATTTTCATAACCTGAAATCAATTGTGACGATCGAAATCATTTTCATGCTTTTCATTTTCTTTACAATTTTTCGGACGTTAGTTTTCTGGGAATGATGAAAAAACACAAAAATATGCAGTTGCTTGCTATTCCTTTTCTTTCGCGGTTTTTCTTAGTTTGTCTATTTCTCAGACTTTCCCTGTTTTCGAGAAATTCTCTAATATCGTAGTCTGATTCGCCGCGCTGGTTGACTCCGAATAGTAAGCGACTTTGTGTTGACTTTGTGGAACAGTTAATCGTGTTATTGAGGGAAAACTCCACGCTCTTCAATGTTTTGAAACACTGTACAGTTGACTTATCATCGGTTAACTTGGCTAGCATAGGAGCCATTACTCTATTAATTCGCTCAGCCTGGCCGCTGGCCTGAGAGAAGCCTGTAGATATTGATATGTGCCTAATATGATTCTCGGTGGTTCTCTTCGAGAAAAAGAAGACAGGGTGGAAAATTTTGTCTCCTTTCGGCAGCAAGAGAATTGAGCAAAACCCAAGAGAACTAGCATCACAATGAAGTTCAGTTGAATCGCAAGGGTTATATATCGCCAATATGGGCTCGGACATTAGTTTCTTCTTCATAGTTTGGGAAGCGTTTATCTGGGTCTCACCAAATTCGAAAGCTGCATCCTTTTTTAGTAAATCATAAAAAAAACTATAATGCAATCAATACGAATTTCTCAACATACTTCCGAAAATACTGACGTATCCTCAAAAATCTGTGTACTTGAGTCACGGTTTGCGGTTCTGGGGACCTTAAATTGCCTCAAGACCCCTCCTCGACGGACGTATTCCTCTTGATGAAAAAATGTAGCCTGAAAATTCTATATCGGTGTACATGAATGAGCATCTCTCTTGTTTTACTTGCATTTTATTCTTCGACATCCCAAGAAAAACTTTTCATAAAATTCAACTTGCTCTTCTATTGTTTTGGTTGCCACCATAACGTCGTCTAAATACACTATTACTTCACCTGTCTTGATCAATAAAAAGCATTGTTGATAAATCTATGAAATACACTTGCAATTGTCTCAAGGCCAAATCGCATCTTTAAATATTCTAATTGGCCAATCGGCGTTACAAAGGAAGTCAGTTTAATTGAATGGGGGGCGACGTCGATATGGTGAAAACCTTCTTTCAAATCGAGCAGGCTGAAATTCTTTTTACCCTACAGGGCATCTATTTGATCGTCGATTAGGGGAACAGGTAGTTGTCTCGTAGTGTTCTATAATCTACGCATAGTCCTGAATCACCGCTCTTTTTTTTAGTAGATACAATTGGCGATGCGTGCTCCGAGTTACTAGGGCGAATTACTTTTCTGCCAATTAAGTCACTTACCATTTTTTCGAGTTTTTGCTTCTCGTCAAACGATAAGCGTCTGGGTGAGAATAATAATGGCTTACCGCCTGCCACGGTTAGTTTCAATTCCGCTGTGATCTTTGGCGTTTCTTACTTTTCGTCGACAAGGCAAACGTCAATATAATTCGACCATCGACCATCTTATCACTTCAAAATGTGTAGGATCTACTTTTGCCAAACCTAGACCGAATTTACTCAAAACGCGTCGCCCGAAGACCAGAAATGACATCATTGTATCATACGGCACGGCAAGAAGTTTAACATCGTTGCAAGTCTCGCCATCTAGAACCTAGAACTGTTAAATTCGATTGATTGATACCCGCATATCACCGACGAAATTTACTAATGCTTTCTTGATGGGCAATCTTTTGCCAGATGTCCTAGATCCTTGCATTCGTAGCACTCCAATTTTTTCGACAGATGGCATTGCTGTGCGGTCTGCGCGCTCCGCACTGAGTCGGACATCTGCTCTGAAGCGTGCACGCCTGAATGCTTATTTTGGGCAGCAAGACGGCGCTCGTGTTGTCTCAATGCGCGCCAAACTCTTCCGGCGGATAATCCGCCGAGCTCTTGGGCCGTTTTCAAACCATCGTCTCCCTCGGAGTCCGAGTGTTCGGACTTGGGCGGATTATCCGACGATCACTCGAGCGCGTGAACGAACGAGTTGACTTGCAGCGTCACACGCCGAGAAAACGGGTATTCACGCATCAGAGCAGAGGACCGTCTCAGTGCGGAGCACACAGACGCACCATTTCCCTTTCCGTGTACAGTTGAATCAGGTGATGAATCTCCTAGGGCCTTACTCCTTTGAGCCAGGTTTCTCTCTGATTTTGTACTCGGGCTTAGAGTCGCCTTCCGAATGCTCACAAGTCATAGATTTGATCAAATACCTGTAAGAGCTCCGATGCGGATCTAAAACTTGTCATGCGAGCTTGGTTTCGTAGTTGAACGTCTGGAATACCGTCGATTAAGTTGTCGACGATCTCATCTTCTGTCACCGAAACCTGGTTTCCGAAGATTAACTTGTTGTGATAGTACTGTTAAAATGGCTCATTCCTCTGATATTTCCTCTCTTCGAAAATACGTCGGCGTTCGAGTCTTTTTGGTCGATGAACAAAAATTTTGACCATTCCAAGGCGTTGCCCCTTAGTTTTGAACTGATCAATATGTTAGTTAGGTTGTCATCTAACTCATAAGTGGCGCTAAGCAGAAAGAATTGTTTTTCCCATCCAGAGAAATTCTTGTCACTGCCTTTGAAACCGTGTAGTTTTTTCAGCATTGCCATGAACTTTTTTGGCTAAAATAAAATCAAGTATCTAATAATTGCGGTTAAGAGCACTGGTTTCTATTCTTGCTACAATTTTAATGAAGTCCTCTACACCCATATCATCTTGTCCGTTTATGTGTTTAATTGCTCTAATGAAATCTCTGGCCGGTATTCCTTCTGGACGGGGTGATGTTTGGGATTCTAATTGTTGTCGATTTTGTATGATAGATTCATTTCTAGCTCTCAGCCTTGCTTTGGCTCGTTCTTTTTCGGAGTCTCTGTCTTCGATGGATCTTCCTCCATCCGCTCCGTCAGTATCCGTTTGGATGTTCCCTCTTATTCCGATCTTCGCTAAAATCTCCTATCCTTCTCTCATTCTTTTTTCATTTTCTTTTGGTAGTAAGGAGATATTTCCTTCTGTCTCCGCTTGATTTATAACCAGAGTACTGATACTGTGTCTGAACTCATCATGAGCGTTGAGTACGACCGTTGGAATTCCTGTTCTCGGAGGAGATTGATTACGAGTGGGGGTTGAGGGAGACATTGCAGACAGGTACTGCGGTTGGGATGAGTCACTGTCAGTATCGTCTGTTGCGTATGTTGGTGGTACCCGACAAAACAGAGTGGAAATTTTCCACTAATACCCTACTCTATCGGTGTACGTATGCTTAGTGTCAAGTTTGTCAGGTGTGCCTATCGCGTTACAATTTGTGTGAGTTTGGACTCTGTCCTTTAATATAGTAAAATGCGTCGTATCGTTCCACTACGATACGTACGATTTTAAAGTACTTTTGTCAATTATTTTCAACGAAGGGCAGTGCTCTGGAGCACCAGGAGTATACCCTGCGTGAAACAGTGAAACTCGGTCTCAACGAACAGGAAGCGTATGGTTTCAGGTTTCTTACCTTCACAGACTACAAAGAGGATTCACACCCTTTACTGTTTCAAGTCTTAAATGCTAACAAAACTAACAGTGAACATTTTCCTCCGACAGTTATATTGAAGATTCGTGAAGTTTCAATTCGCTTTCTGGATTCTTGGTTCGGCCAGTGACATGTTGCCAAGCTGCTACTGTTGATTCCTGTTGAGTCGGGCGTGGCTAGCTCGATCGATTCCTTGTGGTTTAAGCAGATGCTTCTTCCGCCTTATTGATGGCCTCGTAGGAATTTTATCGCTGTATGTTGCGTACGCTTTAAGTTTGAACCCTTGTAGAATTCGTTATCTACTCTTTTTACGTAAAATAGAACCCTACCTAATTTGGGCGCTAGTTTTAACAAGAAATAGTACCTCAATAGAATGAGGTCATAAAAAGAATGGTTCAATTTCTTTCTTCAACGTCTGGGAAAATTGAGATTCAATATATGGAGGCTATAAACCTCGAAATGCGATATCTTCCAGACTTATAATATATTTCAAATTTCAAATCGATTACGTTTCGAAAACCAGCTGGTTTTCCTCATCAGATCTTATAAAAAATTTTTCTTCAAAGATGGTTTCCATAGTGATGGTTCCATTTATAAATTTGCTATCCATAATAGGTTGTAAAAAATTTGAATTCCTTTGGTTCGAATGTGTAACTAAATAAGTATAATTCATGAGACGAAACTATTGTTCACACTGTGATATGTGCAAAATTATTTTCATGTGCCAAACTGAATTTAAAATTATGATTAAAGAACAGAGCGTGTGCTCCGTTCCCATCCCGGAACCTAATGAACGCAATTAACGTTCATTAAGTTGATGAACAGATTCAGATTCGTTCCGACAGATTTTTTTCCAGATGTGAAGAACTTTGTGCGGCACTCGATTCTGTTTCTTCATTGTCTTTTATCTTCGATTTTGAGGTCGAAGGCTTATTCGGTTTTCTAGTTTTCCAACTTTTATTCGGTTTCAAAACGCTCTGATTTTCATTTAGAACTGATGTGAGTCCTGGATGCTCAGCAAGGAGTTTTCGAAGTTTTTCCAATTCAACATATACAGGTGCAGTTTTATTTTTCAATCTGCATGATGAATCTTCTGATGAAGAGGTGGTTAGAATTTTCTTTGGTACGGTTATTTTTCTACCACTAGCAGAAAATTGGACTCGGCTTTTCATTATTTTGCCATCCGTTGTCTTACTGCTCTGAGGTTTCGCAGAAGGATCCTCAGCAACTGCCTCCATTATTCTGAAAAAGTTGTTGAGCAAATGTGCGCTTTTAAAAATGTCCCCGTTTACTAATATTCCACAATTATATTATAGAATCTACAAAGCAAAAACGTACAGTAAAAACTTATTCAGGTGTCAATTCTTTGAGCAATCTCAGCTTCCAAGAAAATGAAGGCTGACAAGGGTGTAATGTAAGATTGCTAATTTTTTATTTAAACTTTAATTGTGTGAAATGAAGGACTGCTAATTTTCATTTCAACTTCCAGTTTGTGGAATGGAAAATTGTTTATTTTTAATTTTGACTTCCACTTATCACTATATTTTTGCATGCCGAGACGCGATTCAACTAATTTTCAGAAATAGAAAGAGCATTTAGAAGTGTCACAAATCCACTCATTTTTTATCCTTTCCTCCTCTCGACCTTCTATGCCACTCCACAGAGCAACAAATTTGGAAAACGTTTTTCTTATTATGGAAAAGATAATATGGTCATTAAAATTGACGGTTTTCCGGTCAAGTCGCCACCCTGATTAAGTAAGAAGAAGAAAACAAAGGAGAAAGAAAAGTGAAAGACAAGAAAAAAAGGAAGAAATGAAGGAAAAAGGTAAAATTGCAGTTTAGGCCCTTTTCTTGAAAGTAGGGTTAGAAATAAAATTTCTGCAGAATAGGCTTCATTTTGATCTAGAAGTGAATAAAAAATTGTCTTTTTCTAGAAATAAACTATGACAAATTACACTTTCCGCTTAATTGACTTCTGAACCATAATGAGGCCTATTCTGCAGACATTTTCTTTCTAACCCTACTTTCAAGAAAAGGGCCAAACTTAGTAAATGATTGATTGGTTTAATTTTTGATAAATTTTTTTTTCTGATTGAGTGGCTGAAGAAAATGTTCCCGACGTCATTACCCATTCATTTTCATTGATTTTATCGGAATTATTCAATAGAATCATTAAATTTTTCTTGGAAAATATTACACCTATTTTGATAAGGTAATAATGTGATGTAGAATCCATAATTTGTATTTTTTATCAAACAATATTAGATGTGTGTTTAAGAAAAAATTCTCCCATACAACACGCGCGATGCCGCGATGTGAGAGACATATGGTACCACGCTGTGCTGCACATCGTGCACACCGAGTGTGCTCACCTTGAGTGAACATTTATCACCCCCAATTCGTGCCAACACTCTGCCTGCATTATTGGCGACACATCGTGCCTACACGTCGTGCAGCTACCGTGCGCCGACGGCATTGTTATCTGGGAGGGTTATACTTAACATATTGATCATATTATTTATACACATGTATACAACGAAGTTTAATGTAATCTTTGGTTTATTCAGTCGAACCCTGAGCATGGTCAGTTTCCGTTGGAGGACTGCCTCGTTGATTACCACCGTTATCACAATCGGGTGACCTAATTTGAATAAATTTCAATAATCGAGGAACTCAAGTTCAACAAAGTAAATACCTTAATCATAATGAACAACAGCTTAACCCAAATGAGAACATCAAAGGTCATAGTCCTTTCGGTCCAGGATTTATACTCGCACTCCTAGAATACGATGAAGTTCCACGCGTTCATGGCGTATGGCGAACAAAATCGTGCACATCTAGGTCGATAAAAACGATCATTGCGGGGGGGGGGGGGGGGCCTGTTAAGATTCCGACGGGAGCGCATCGTCCTGACCTATCAGTAAAATACAGAGCCGAGTGATGTTCCACTTGTAGACTCCTGATGCTGTTTTGACGGTTGCTACCCTAGCCATGCCATCGCTCCCATGGTGAACTTAGACGACCACACCCAGCGGCCATCTCGCGCACGCAGGACCGTTCTCCATCAGCACAACTACAGATCCTGGTGTTAATGTCGTGCTAGAGGTCAACCATTTTTGTCGAGTTTGGAGTTCGTGGGGATACTCTTTATGCTATTTCTCCCAGAAGTCTTGTCTAGCCTTCATGATGACGTGATAGGCGCTTAGACGATTGTCAGGAACTAAAACAAAATTTGGCTCGCGTAAGAAATTGAATGGGCGACCGATCAAGAGGTGCGCGCGTGTTATCGCTAGCGCATCGTTCGGATCCACAGAGATGTGATACCACGGCGAAGAGTTAAGTATGGCCGCTATTTGTTTCAGCAGCGTATCCAATCGTTCGTACGTGAACTTTCGATCTTTCATGACGCGATTGAGGTGATGTTTAAAACTTTCAACCGCAGCCTCCCTCTGTTAGCTCCTACGAAGTTCGTACCGTTGTTGGAGTACACTCGCTGAGGTGTACCGCGCGTATTCGTGGATCGACTAAAACACGCCAAAAATGCTTCGGTAGAAAGATCAGACGCGACTTCTATGTGGACTGCTTTGGAGGCCATGCATACAAAAACGCACCCTTTAGGCTCATTGAAATTTCAATTTCGTTCTTTCTTTTCTTTGATCAAGATCAGACCAAAGAAGTCGACTCCCGTGCCGCTAAATGAAAGCGCTGCGATGATGCGGGGCTCCGGTACATCCGCCATTTGTGCGTTTGCGGATTTTTGTTTTGGACGAGTACACGGGATGCATCAAAGGAGAATGTGTCTGACCTAGTTCCTTCCGTTGAGAATCCAGAATCTTTCGGGTACGGCATAGAGAGTAGATTGGACCCCGCCACGGAGATTGGCTCATGCGCATCACGGATTATAAGATCGGGAACATGGTGATTGCTTGGAAGCAATACCGGATGGTTTTTTTTAGAGAGCAGATCTGACTTTTTTTAACGACCGCCTACTCTAATCAGACTGTCGTCCAGGAACGGCGCGGATTTAAGGAGCTTTATTTCGGAATTGAAACTTTCACGTTGAATCATAAAGGGAATGAGACGTTCCGAATTCACAATCTCGGACTGTGATAAATAACGCACGCACCGTTTCGACCTACCTGTCTCCTCTTTGTCGCTTGGCGGTGTTCCCTTTCTTTTCAACGTAGGAGGTATGCGTTCGAACTAATAAGGCAGCCGTAATATGAAAATTGCGCGTAGATGCTACTGCCTAACACGCTGGTGATTAGAACCATTTCTTCCTCTAAATTCGGCATCTTGTTTGAAAGGAATATCGGCCTATGGGGCCAGTGTTCATTGGCTAGGTATAGCCATGCAGGGCCCGATTCCCAGAGAACATTGTGCAGGAGATCAAGCGGTAACTGTCCTCGTGACAATGGATCAGCTGGATTTTCCCTCGAACCAAAGTATCTCAACTCGACCTCATCGCCCAATTTTTGGATGTCAGCTTCTCGATTGGCTTTGTATGTTCGTAATAAATGAGGAGCCTTTTTTAACCAGCAAAGAAAAATTGTAGAGCCTGATCAGAAAATCTTCCGCTCAACTGGAAAAAACAGCCGATCTTCAGCCTCGACGTATAGCCCTTTCAGAAGCGGAGCACCGGCCAGTTCTAGTCGAGGAATCGTGTGTTGACTCAAAGATGGGCCTTTATTCTTACTACAAGCTAGCCTTATATAACGTTTCCTAACGCGTCAGCGGAACGAATGAATAAACAACTACCGTATCCATTCATGGACTTATCGCAAAACCCGTGTATTTCGATAGAGACTGGGTTTGCGCATGTAAAAGTCTCGTTATGGCAGTCACCTCTAATTGAGGGAGTTGATCAGCCAACGCGACCCACTTCGTGTGAATGTCCTGTGGTAACGACTCGTCCCAGCTGATTTTAGCCATTTAACATTCTAGCATCAGGCTCTTAGTGTAAAGTGCTAAAGGTCCTATCAAACCTAACGGATCGAGATTCTTTGATATTTGGGATAAAAGTTTTCTTTTAGTGGAAACGAGTTAAGAAGCAGCGGGATCCACTGAGTATGTAAAGATATCGCTTTGAAAATCCCAGACGATCCCAAGAGCATTTTTTATTGGATTCCCTTGGATTCCGCAATCTAAGTCAAAGATTTCCTTGTCGATTTTTTCTAACGCTGATGTATGATTAGACGACCATTTCCGAATGACGAACCCTCCCGGCCTAAAAGTTGTATCATAGCATTCGCGGCGGAGAAGGATTGAGGCTCGAGGGAAGTTGGCTTCTTTATCGGTACATTTTCAACCGACAACCTGTCTGTACATTTTCTCGATATCTGCAGTCTTCACGAACTAATGTGTTCTGAAACGCAAAATCTGCTGTCGAAGGTTTTCCTGAATAGAAGGCCCTGTCAGTAAAGCTTCGTTCAACGAGTGGTCGGTGGAGGTTTTGGCGGACGCATCAAAGACTACCCTACATTTAGTGGTATCACACGATTCCTTGATCATCACGTGATTGGGTATGTAGTACCATCCTCGCACAGCATCATGTGGCCCAGCTCCAGGTATCCGTTGAGCTCCTTCTCACACGCAGCTTGGAAAGCAGGGTTTGTCTTGAATTTCCTCTCCAACGCATGGAATCGATGTAACGCTTGCTGCTTAGATGAACCTAGTTCAAAGTTGTCGGACCAAAATGTTAATCGAACGACGTAACGACCTAACTCATCCCTAGTAGTAGTTTGTACGTAATGTTCCTCGCAGATCCTGTCATTGTGAGACTTGACAGGTCGATAGTCAAGATCTTCGAAGGTGGAGCAACGTGTGATGAACCTTGTTGCATCCCTGTTCGTTACATCGGTTTTGGCTGTCGCAAGAGGATCTATGAACAAACAGTTCCGACACAATTTTTTGTCATTGACAAGGCGGTATTTTTCACTGAGATTGAGATCTTTGAAAGTTGAGCACTTGTAGATCCGGTGGGGTTGACTAAATTTAAGGCAAGTGTTACCCGAAGTGCCGGAAGTAGTGACAAGAGTGCGCGTCCCGGTTTTGGAATTTTTCGAATGCGGAAGAATGTCGTTTTCTCTCACCCTCTTTTTTGACGCACGCGAGTTTCTAGACATATGGCTCATTTGACGAAGTTTGGAAATGGTATCTTGAATGAATTTATAAATATCATCTAATTTAGCAACCTTATCACTTGACAAACGATCTGACTTTCAATGATTTCAACATACTAACGTGCTGGTGCGTCGTACACATTACCTGCCCTAGAAGTTCTGGTTTGGCTTCGATCACCTTGGGTAAATCCAGAAGTGCACCGATGTGTTCAGTTACGATGATACGTTTTTGATCATAAGCCTTCAATGGCGCATCCCATGCAAGAGGGTAATCCGTCTCGCTGCGTATGCGTTGATCTCCAGCGCGATCATGTATGAACGATTTGAAGCTACTCTTCCACTTGGTCCAATTGTCATGCTTACCGTCGAATTTTGGAGTTTGAATTGAAGGTAACTATGGTACATTAACCCTTTCAGTAAGCGTGAAATTCGTATCATTCCCAGCAGTGGAATTCGCGAGAGGTGCAGGTGGTTTCAGTTTGTGTACCTGGCTAGCGATCGCGTAGTAGTCTGATTCAATTTTTGCGTACGCGGCGACGATCCGATTGGAGTACGGGTAATTCTTCGGGATTTGTTACGTACTCGTTGGAGAGCGTATTAATATTATTAAAATGCATCTCCGCATTTATCAAATCGGCAGATTCACCTTCTGAGAAACTCTTGAGTGATGCAATTGATCTTTCCAACGCGCAGCCCTTTTGAACAATGCGTGCTACACGCTTGTCTATTTCAGTAGCCATTTTTAAATTGATAAATTTTCAATAAAGTTAACAACGATATTATGAAACCGAACGCTGATAGGATCAATTGGATCCGATGAACGAATAAATTTTATTCAATTTGCAAGGAGCAAAGAAATTATTCCAAATTCCCTTACGCGAACCATTGTCTTCACATAAGATTTCAAACCTTCTTGTACTATACTAGTCAACCCCACTACAATCGTTTTCAACGATGAAAAATGCATTTTATTGTATTAAAGCCTAAAAGAAAATAGTAACAATCTACTCAAATAAATTGTAACACAAATTGTTCAATTATAAAAAACGAAACTATAAGCAACTGAACATTTTAAATAAATGCAAACTTTTAATTTACAAAATCGTAAATGCTAGAATAATAAGTGCGATTATTGAATGATGAATAATAAAATGAATTCACGTCTCAAACTAGATAAAGCTTTGATATATTTAAATAACTAATGTGATTATAATGGTAATAATGAATTTACTCTCATTGATTTACAAGAGTTACGCCAATTGTCGTTACAAAATAAAACACGTTGTGACTTCTGAATGATGCAAACTGAATAAGCGTTACGAATTTTCAATCATACAAACTTAATAAGCGTTACTCTTGAGTATAAGAAAAAGACTTATCTTATGCTCTCTAAAGCGACGTTGATTGCCGGCTGCGTGAGTGAGGCCCCCTGGACGAGTGACGCCACTATTAACCCGTGCTCCTAAGCCGCTGCGCGAAGTCGAGCAAGCGAGTTAAGCTGCGCACGCGCTTCGATGTCGTATCCACACGCACACTTACTCCCGGCACTGCACCCGCGTTTACCACCTCACAGAAGGAGCCATGAAAATTCTCGAGCTGTTTGGTTGAGAACCAAAGCAGCCTAGTTCAATTCTTTTTATTGATTTTAGATTTTATTCCATTCTAGAAAAACTGTACACAGATCAATTTATTTCACAACCGTAATTTACTTTAGTTAAGTTCTGATTGTTTTCAAGGTGATGAAGGTTAATAATGATATACACACTGTTGAGGGAAAAAGTCGTAAGAGGCACAAAAAACCCTATCATTAACACACACACAGATGAAAAAGCACATATGAATAAAGGAAATAATGCGAAAGACGCCACGCGAGAACAAAGCCGCGAACACGCCTTTACACTGCATATCACGTGAGTGGACGGATTTATGACGTGCAGGGCGCGAGCCAACAGGTGCTGCCACCATACACATATACATACGTTGCGTGCGTAGGCCCCAATGATTTTATTTAACCGAAAATGACCGATTTGCATTTGTTAAATGCAACACGTGGTGATCCCCAGTAAGACCACTTGTCCATTGAACATGCATTTTTTCCGTTTTGTTTTTGTTTTATTGAATAAATGTATTGGATAAGTCCACTTTTCAATCGCTCGTGCTCTTTTTTTTTGGTTTCATTGAATGAATTAATTGTATAAATCATGCGTTATTTAGTGTGGGTGAATATAAGAAAGTGCTCGCGTAAAATCGGTGAAAAGTTCTTTAACCGAGCCATGCATGCTTCTCCACACATACACACATAATAAGAACAGAGTTTATTATTAACTTAACTTCTAATATTCAACTTACCAAGTCAATTAGTGTATCATTGAAACCTCTCAAATCCGTAGATTTCGAATATAATATTTTTTAATTTATCATTCTAGAAATAGAGAATCTCATATTTTGTAATTCCCCCCCGCTGAGAAAGGTATCGGACATCAGTATTTGCCATCGCCCGAGTACGGCAGCTATAGGTTAAGCACAGTCCCTTTTCGAGTGTCGACGAACTCGAATCCGACATAAGACAATAAAAAGGGTCGGATGAGCCTCTAGGTAGTAGATGGTACGCTGAGGTGACTTCAAGCCAACCATCTAAATCTTGCAATTCCAAAATCTTTGAGAACTGGAATGAGCTACTTCAGATTCCACATATCTCTCTGTTACCCCAAGTATTTCATGAAATCTCTCAATTATCTTCTTAGGATGGGCGGAGATATTTGAAGAATTTCCAAAAACTCCGGCGAGATTTGAAACAGTTTTTTTTAATTCTTCTCGAGTCATTGGATTTCGGGATCTACGGAATCTTGCGAAACTTAATCTTATATTCTTGATTTCTAATCTTTGTTTTTTTTATCAACGTACAACATTTCTGAAGTAAGCAGGTCCTCAGATTTCATGCAAATATTAATAAAACATTGGAATTTGCACTACTTTTTCAATAACTTCGTAAAATATTACAAAATGACGTTATATTGGCTCGATTGGCTCATTTTGTACAGCATCCAATTGATTTTAACTTATTAAAGTGAAGAAATTTCAACGACCATAATGAACATTAAAAGAACTTAAGAAATCATCGATAAACAGGTGGTGTCTTACTCGTCATCGGCAATGTAGTTTCGACGCATATTTATCACCTTAGTCTGATTGATTATAAGTTTGGCACTTTTAAATTAAGAATTGTTTCCTGTACG
>WSXT02019167.1:0-14233 GCA_011762715.2 Neuroterus valhalla | reverse complement strand
AGGAGATTAATTTTCTGAAATGAGATATTCTAACATATTCACAAAGAAATTTTCAGACCTGATAACCTTGAAAATGATTTGTATGAAAGAAAGGGAAAATATATAATTAGTCATTCTAAGAGGAGAATAGTTCTTCAGGTAAGAATTTTAAATGTTTACAACTGCGATACAGATAAAAGGGAAATACACCTGATCTTGAGATATTCGATTGGCTCACCCCCTAAAATCATCTAGCCTAGAAAAAGATACCTTTTATTGATTATTATTCCAAAAAATTTATTTTCAGAACATGCCTAAGGCCTTGAGAGAAAAAACTTACCTTCAAGGCATGTTCAGAACTTTTTATTCAAGAAATATGATGGTATAATTTTTTCATAAACTACAATTCTAAGAAGTGGGATTTTCAAAAAATCTAAATTTACAAATTTGCGAAAATTCAATAGAAGAATGAACTGTACAAGCCTTGAACGCCAGGCCTTTGTTTATCAAGCCTTGATCTAGTTCTGGAAGTAAAAGTATCCAAAAAAGAGAATAACGAGGTAATTTTTTTTTCAAGGAAAATAACCTCAGGGACCTTTTGAATATGAAAATACTTTAGAGGTACCTTTTCTAGGAGGAAGAAGGAAGACGATCTGTCTGAGACGCTAGTTGAAGGAGGAGAGGGGGGGGGAATCAAGTTGAGGTTCATGGTAGAGGAAACTTGATCGTTAAAAGAGTTTACGGAGAAGACATGTAGAATACTGGATATCTTGGGTAACAAAATCCAGGAAGAAGTATGAGAGATGCAAGAATAATGGAAACAGGGGGATGAATTACGCAGAGAAGATGAAGAGAAAGTTTTGAAGAAACTGGTGAGTATAGAAAATCAATAGAGAGAACAGGAGGAGAGTGGGGAAAGGGAGATGAAAGTATGAGAAGAGAGAGTGAGCGAATTACAAGCAAGGGTTGAGCAAAGAACGAATGAGGTAATGGTAAGCGAAGAGGTGAAAGTGTGTGAGACGAGCGGGCAGATAGAAAAAGAGAGACTACGTGGGGGGTTGACATGGGTCCAAGGACGGATAGGAGAACACAGAGTAAAGAAAAAAACGACGTGATGATCAAAGGCTCAAAAGCAAACAGGGAAATGGGAAAATAAAAAGTCAAGAAGTTGATAAGTGACATTGGAGCGAAATTAGAAGTAAAAGGGGTAAAGAGAGTAAGAAGGACTAAGGAAGGAAGAGGAGACATGTTCTAGGTGACATAGGGGGGTGATCGGGATGGGTTGATGGAAAGGAGGGCATAGGAAGAAAGAAGGAATGGTAGCAGAGTAACGATAGTGAGAGATGGGATATGGGTAAACGGAGAGATGGGGATCTGAGTAGAAAACCTTGAAGAATTAAAGAGTTTGTCAAGCAAGCAAAAGCAGGGAAAAGGTCAAAGAGCGGAGGAATGGGAACGGAGAGGATGTTATAATTTGGAATAATATTACCCATATGTGTTATAATCTGGGATGAAGGAAGCAGGAAACCAAAAAAGCAATAACGTGATGAGCGAAAAAGAAGGATAGAGACGTAAAAGTGGCGTTATAGAATATTGATGATATTGATGAGTAAATTATGAGCAGACAATTAGAATTAAAGGAAATAAAAAAGAAGTTACTAAAATGATATGTTCGAACACGCAGAAGGGAGCAGATTGGGCGACATGGTATTGGGGGTAAGGAATGATGACGCGGTAGAAAAAAGATCAGAAGAAGATGGCGGAGCAAAGGACAGAATGATGCTGAGAAGAGTCATAGCAGGAAAGTAAGGGTAGCAGTAGAGCGCATTTATATGAGAAGAGGAGGAAGAAAGGGATCTAAAGTTATAAGGAGGTGGATGGAGGATGAGGGTAGGGACTAGTGTTGATGGGATGTAACCTAAATGTCTGGACAAGGGATCGAGGAGGAGGGCAGACAAAGGAAATAGGACACTATTGAACCTGATTTGAGAGGCAGGGTGCTTTATTTGTAATGCAAATACAAAAAAGGATGACGATGGCAAGATAACGTTGAAAGGAAAAGGGTTGACCGTTAAAGATAGAAGGAAGAACAAGAATATAGAAGGAAGAATAATAAAGCCTATAGTGGTAATGGATATGGATAATGAGAGAGGTCATAAATATCGTAGAGGAAAGATGAGAAAAGGGTAGGAGGGAAAGCACAACATGTGCCGCTGCGGCAAAAAAAGAGAGTGCTCCAGAGAACAAATGAAGGATATTGATCTTAGAGGTATAGAGGAAGAAGAAGGGGTAGACGTAAAGGAGAGGAAAAGTTAATAAGAAAAAGATGGTGGGATAAGCAGTTCACGGAGGGTGGATAGAAAACAGAGGAGCGTGTAATAACATGAGTGAGCGGACAAAGTACATCCAAGCATTTTCTGGATGGAGAGGGGGGGAGGTCAGAAAGGCATTAGAGAGTAACGAGAGAGATAGGAATGATTAGGGGGGGGGGGGTTGAGAAGCGAATGGTAAATTGATGACAGGGCTAGTGATTCCGCTATAAAAGTCTTGAGCTATCTATTTAACAGAAATTTGGGGCGGAAAAGGGGGAACCTAGTAGACTTGTTTGTAGACTCCATAGCGGCGTTCGGCTCAGTGCAAGAAGGGTGTTGTGCCAAGCTATAAGAAGAGAAGAATATTTGTGGAGACTAGGTCCAGAGTGATGATAGGAAATAAGAAAGGAGAAGGGTTCCGGTTAGAAAGATGACTTAGGCAAGGTGGCCTATTGAGTCCGCTATTGTTTCGTATAATGTTGGCCGGCTCAGAGGAAAGGCTGAAGGAGAAAGGAAAAGGGAGTACAGCTTAAGGTAGTAGTAAGCCCTATTCTCAACCATATGCGGATGATGTAATACTGACAAAGGACGAAGAAGGCTTTAACTTGATGTTGAAAGGTTTTGTAGACCATGTTGGAGGAGAAGATTCAACGGTAAATGCAGGTGAAGACAAAATAATGTGCCTTAGGATAAGAAGGAGGAAGGTTGAGTGCAAGTGGAAATTCAACGGAAAAATAGTAGAACCAGTGCAGAGATTTCGTTACCTGAGGTTTTGTTATGGAACAGAGGGGATGATTAGAGGATCATAATATGGATGTACGAATGCTAGTTGGACAGTCTTGTGCTGTGGAGTAGACGCTTGGTGATGGGAAGAATAAGAGAGAGTGAAAAGGCTTTATGAAAGATTCTCGAGGTTGCTCATGAAGGTTGTTTGGAGTTGATCAAATATATACTGAGAGAAGAACTGGGAAGATAGAAAATGGTAGTTGAGCAATCCAAGAGAGCGTAGAAGAAGTTTGCGAATGAGGGAAGAATGTGGTATTTGAGAAGGGAGTATAAAATGGGAGGAGATGATAATAAGACAGAAAGAGGGAAGACGGGAGACAAATGATGGAATCACAGTACAAGTGGTATATGATGTGTTTGTAATTATTCGCTGTTGCTGGCTTTTGTTGGAGTCGAGTTTGGATTCGATACGCGACTGCGGTGTCACGGTATTTTGTGTTCTTCACAAGTCCCTTCTAGTTTGAGTTCTCTCTGTTTCAGCTGGTGTGAGTGGGGAGGCCACTCCCGCCCGGGGGTTGACGCTCGCGTCGCTTCTGCACTCAGTTGCTTCTTGGCACTTTTGCGGACTCGTATTTTCCTCGTTGCGCCTTGCGTCGGACCCGTTCGTCGTGACAGGTGATGAGTGTTCAGTAAAAGGTGTCAAGTGGGAGGTGTCAGGCGGGAGGTGTGAGCGTTTCTACGAGTTGGTTCGTAACACTGGTGAACTATTGGAGCGGTGAAGGAGGTCTGCCACTCTGTTGTGTCTCCATCTCGGACTTCCGCTGCTGGCAGACGGATCACCTGCTTGGATCTACATTTAACAGGTCCTACTCTTCTTTCCTTCATTTATTGAAAGCATTGTTTATTCCATTCTTGGACAATTATCCCGGTCGGGTCCATTGGAGCACCACGTACTCCGATCGCCCGAGTCGGGCAGCGGTCGACTCGGCTAGCGGGCGGATGGGTGACCGCGCATCGGGCTCACCCAAGGCGTCTGTGTCAGGATGCGCCCGTGGCCAGCCACACTGACGAGTTCCTCACGGGCGAATCCAGGACAAAACACCAGTAGTTGAAAACTACTAACCCATCTACTCTACCCAAAAATGTTTAGAATCTAAGTAGCTTCCTCCCCCCGCCACCCCACGCCAGTGCGTTATTCCATTACCATTCATGGTCCTTCGAGCCGGATTGTGGGTCATCGTTGGGGTGCGGACCTCGGTCATGACGGACTCTGGGACTTTTGACTTTTGAATTGATCGATTTAATTTTGACTCGAAATCGGTTCCGAATTAACACTTCCTTAAATATCATCGTACTGTTATACATCTTCATATTTTATCATGAAAATTCTCATCTTTGACGGTTTTATATTCAGACTTACACAATTTTGCATTGAGACAGGATGAATGTTTATTGTCCTCTTTGTGAACTTTGGTCTGAATATTCTGTAATTTTTGACCGTTTTAATAATTTTATATTCATTAAATTTCCGAAAGCTTTTATTTGCAAATGTTCTATAACCCCAAGTTTTATCCTGAGTTGTTCAACCGCAATTTAAAAATGTCCTTTTCCTTAGAAACATTGCGAAGGCTTCGAGACAGGCTCCCAGGCAGGGCAGACTAATTTCTTAATGGAAAGACCTGTATTGACTCTCCTACATTTATGATCGTGTTATTGGATCCTGCGTTGAGCTTGCTTAAGTGTTTGATAAGCTCACTTCAAAGAAAAAAGTCCGGGGTTCCATTGTTGTTATCGAGCTTTATTGCGGGTCCATATCATCGGCAGGTTCATGACTTTATAACCATCACTCATCATGAGAGCCATGAATGACACTGTGTGTCACGTCCGTCCACAAGACACATTCTTGGTGACCTGGTTTATTTCTTTTGCTGCCGAGTCAGCCGTCCCTAAGACACATTCTTGGGGACCTGTTTTATTTCTTTTGCTGCCGAGTCAGCCGTCCCCAAGACACATTCTTGGGGGCCTGGTTTATTTCTTTTGCTGCCGAGTCAGCCGTCCCTAAGATACATTCTTGGGGACCTGGTTTATTTATTTTGCTGCCGAGTCAGCCGCCCCCAAGACACATTCTTGGGGACCTGTTTTATTTCTTTTGCTGTCGAGTCAGCTGTCCCCAAGACACATTCTTGGGGGACCTGGTTTATTTCTTTTGCTGCCGAGTCAGCCGTCCCCAAGACACATTCCTGGGGACCTGGTTTATTTTTTTTACTGAGACAGCCGTCCCCGGGATACATGCTTGGGGACCTGGTTTATGTTCTCTTACTGTCTCGTTGCGGTTGCCCCGGGATGCATTCTCGGGGACTCAGTCAATTTCATATCATTTGTTCATTATAATTCTTTTCTCCATTCATCTCCGTGTTAGCAGCAATACACGCCCGAGCTGGCAATTCACGCCCGAGCTAGCAATACACGCCCGAGCGGCAATACACGCCCGAGCGACAATACACGCCCGAGCGGCAATACACGCCCGAGCTGGCAATACACGCTCGAGCGGCAATACACGCCCGAGCGGCAATACACGCCCGAGCGGCAACACACGCCCCAGCGGCAATACACGCCTGAGCTGGCAATACACGCGCGAGCGGCAATACACGCCCAGGCTGGCAAAACACGCCCGAGCGGCAATACACGCCCGAGCGGCAATACACGTCCGAGCGGCAACACACGCCTGAGCGGCAACACGCCCGAGCGGCAAAACGCCACTCAGATTAGTTTCTGACACTTTAATATTCTATCCATTTATTCTTAGATCGTGCGAGGTAGATTTTACAGAGGGTACCTTGCTTGAAGCGCGGATGCTAATGGACGCTGACATTGCTTCTGTAACGGAACAGTCCTCTGGGTCGCAATCAGGACTAGGCACAGTGTTTTTTCGCCATGGAGTCGCATGGGATGCTTTCACAATCTGGGAACCTCCTTTGTCTTCTCCTTTCAACATAAGGTCGCCAGAGGCGTTCTCACTCTCATCGCCGGTGTTCTCTCTCTTTGTCGCCTACGCCTCTAGTCGGGCATTTGACTTTTCACATGCTATTAGAATGAACTCCGCACGTCTGTGCGAGTATCGTCTGACAGATCAAAACTGACACATTTACAATGTTTTCCCAAATTTTCTGAATAGTAAAGATGTCGTCAGACCGAGACGCTTATTCTACTTACATCATCTCAGTGACGACTTTTATTGGCCTCCGATTCCGTTTCCATTTGATGCTCGAATTCACAACTCAAGTATCGTGTTCTGAGAGTGACTTCTTCATCTTTCTTTTTTACTCGTGAGTACTCAGCTAGATCTACATACCGCTGTTCAATCGCAATTCGTCTAATTTTTCTTTTAGTCACATCATATCAGTGTGACATTCTTTGGACCTCCGATCCCTTCACGATTTGTGCTCGGATTCACAACTTGGTTGTAATGAACCAAGGAGTGAATATCCCTTATTTTGCTCTCAACTATTGATGAAACTCCTGAGGAGTATTTGGACCGTTTGTCGGATCTCTAAATGTGCTCCCCAATCGCAACTGTTTCTTTTGCGCCTGCAGCTTGTAACTCAGCATACCATCGGTTGAATTTCGAATTCCCTCATCGTTTATGCTCGGGGCCCGCAATTGATTCTGATATCTTTGATCAAGTCATCATTCTCGTTCACATTGGTGCTTGAATTTACAACTCAAGTACGGTTATGTGTAAGTGGCTTTGCCATCACCTTTTGCTTCATCGGCGAGCAGTTCTTAATGGCGCTCAGCATATTCTCTCTGTAATCTCTGGTGAAACACTACTGGGAGGAGCATATCTGTTCTTCGCGCTTGAGCCTGCAACTCGGGCGCAATGATGTGGATGTGTTTCTTTTGTGGTTCTGCTGCCGATCATCGGCTTGTAAAATTGTCCTGTACTTCCAAGCGTCTTTTCATCATAAAACGTATTCCACATAGTGCCTGGCCATTTTGTTCGCTAGAGTTTCTCACTACTTTGATAACTGATATCATTGGTTCAGTTCTGCTGTTGATTCAGATAACATTCACTAGCTTGCATACGGGTAGAGTCTTGTGGACTTGATGACTTGTTCGCGGCAAATTCTTGGTGCTGGTTCATTTCTGAGATGTGTAGCTTTAGCAGTTCGTTGGCGGCGTAGTTCTGTGCTGGGCCATCAACTTGATTGAGATCCTAGACCTCGATCGGGTCATGATGTTGCTGGATCCATTTTCATGGGCTCTTCATTTTAAGATGCTGGTATTGGAAATCAAGCGGTCTATTCAGACAAAGTCTTACGAACTAAGAATAGTTTTTGGATCATATTATCGCTTGTGACTTGTTTGTGATATTTTGGATTGCGTTGAATGCTCTTTGAGTTGGTATCTCTTGGCGGGCGAAGGTGTGGCATGTCACATGTCTTGTTTTTAGATTTATTCGTCCACGGCGGGCGGAGGAAGTTTCCTTCCAATAAGTTGCTGTTACTTTTTCGAGAGGTTATTTTGCGGTCTTCTGATCAAATGTATCCCTGTTCAGCTCTAGGTTTCATGGCGGGCGGAGATGGGTATTAAACATCATCTCGTCATGTTACAGATTCGCGAGTTCTTATTATCTCGTTTGCAGAGCGAGGCGGGCGGGATGTTTGTCATTATTCGCTGTTGCTGGCTTTTGTTGGAGTCGAGTTTGGATTCGATTCGCGACTGCTGTGTCGCGGTATTTTGTGTCCTTCACAGGTCCCTTCTAGTTTGAGTTCTCCCTGTATCGGCTGGTGTGAGTGTGGAGGCCACTGCCACCCCAGGGTTGACGCTCGCGTCGCTCTGCACTCAGTTGCTCCTTGGCCCTTTCGCGGACTCGTATTTTCCTCATTGTACCTTGCGTCGGACTGGTTCGTCGTGACAGGTGATGAGTGTTCAGTGAAGGGTGTCAAGTGGGAAGTGTCAGGCGAGAGGTGTGAGCGTATCTACGAGTTGGTTCGTAACACTGGTGAAATATCGGAGCGGTGAAGGAGGTCTGCCATTCTGTTGTCTCTCCATCTCGGACTTCCGCTGCTGGCAGACGGATCACCTGCTTGGATCTGCAATTAACATGTCGTACTCTTCTTTCCTTCATTTATTGAAAGCATTGTTTATTCCATTCTTGGTCAATCATCCTTGTCGGGTCCATTGGAGCACCACGTACTCCGATCGCCCGAGTCGGGCAGCGGTCGACTCGGCTAGTAGGCGGATGGGTGACCACGCATCGGTCTCACCCAAGGCGTCTGTGGCAGGATTCGCCTGTGGCCAGCCACACTGACGAGTTCCTCAAGAGCGAGTCCAGGACGAAATGCCGGTAGCTGAAAACTACCAACCCATCTACTCTACTCAAAAATGTTTAGAATCTAAGTGGCGTCTTCCCCCCGCTGCCCCACGCCAGTGTGTTATTCCATTATCATGATGGTAAAATGGGTAGGGGACCAGAGTACCTGACAAATTCAAAAAAGAAGAGTAAGTGGAATAGAGTGTTATGGTTCAGAAAAGGAAAGGGATACTGGGTGTATACTGGGGAGGAAAAGGAAGGTAGAAGTGTGATTGATTGTGCAGGAGGAATACTAGTTGGAAGTAGTCAAAGAGTAGGATAGGTGGAGAGTTCAGAAGAACTGAAGAAAGATAAAGCCAAGGGTTTGTCTGTATAAGAAAAAGTAGAGAATAGTAAACTGACAAGTCGGGGAAACTATGAATTCAAGAGATGCTAAGAGAAAACGGAAGCCCAGTAAGCTCGATCATACGTATAGAGTATGTTATTCATAGAAAATAGCCGAGAAGTTAGATTCCAAGCATTATAGTTAAGTTGGAATGAGTAGTTGAAAGCACTTATATAACTTATTGTAAAGGGAGCGGTGGCTCTGAAACCCGCACAATGAGGAGAGGTTTTTTGTACAAAGTACAATACAATGATTTAGTGACCAATTTCCTACTGATATAGATCAGGAGGAGTGATAAAAATATCTCAACTCTTTGCATTGGTATATTTGAATGGATTTTAGCCGAAATAGAAATTCCAGTTAAGTTTTTGTTGATTCTTTGCGTGACTGCAAATCATTTGGATTTTGAAACAGAACTTGAGCTGGTTCTTGATTTGATTCTCAATTACGATTTCGAAGACCGAACGCAGTTCTTCTTATACTGTTACCAATTTGGACTTTTAAACACAATTTTAATTAGATTCTGTTCGGAGATCCGAATTGGATTTAACCGATAAAGCATTTATTTTCTTCTGCTGTTTAGGTCTCTTTGTATCTAACGTGTGCAAAATAATCCGATCCGATGTGAACCATACTTTACGTTAATCGAATGTCGGGAAATGCCCCATCCGACTACGCTAGATGCGATCGGATTTATTATCAGGAGCGCTCGGGTGTCAAAATTTATGTGAAACACGTAATTTCGTTCTGAGGAAGTTACGAGCACTCTGCTACCGTACGGTCCGCAGGCCTAGAACCATGAGAGGGAAGAGCACCACTTCCTCGTCCTAATACCAAAAACTTCGTCTAGGCAAAATATCAAAATTGAAAATGGCTTATTCAATATGTTGGATTATATCTGTGGAAACCATACCGATGTGGATAAGATTACAATTCCAGGGTCTAGATTTTCCAATTCGCAAAAGCGGATCAAAAAAATAAATTTAAATTCCAAAACCCAGAAGGACATAACTAATATGTCAGGTCAAAATTGAAAGAACATAACCAATTTGTCTGAGAATTGAATTTCCGTGCTTTTTTCGAGTTTTTACTTCAGTAGATGTAACTAACCGTACTGAAGAGGCCTTTTTAAAGAATAAATGTCTTCTTATCTGTCTAAGTCAATTGGACAGGTGTTGGTTATTGGGAAGATACTGAACAGAAAATGACATAATTTAACTTTCACTAGAAGGATATTTGAGTGCATATATATTCGAATATACAGGAATAACTTGAGTTAATTTTTCTGAAACTTCCTTACCACTAAAAACTTACCTTGAAGTGAATAAAAAATTTATAATTACATCTTCCAGTTATTTTCTGCATATGATTTTAAGAAAATAATTATAAGTAAACTACAAATAACGTTGAAGCATGAATAACACTAAAATTTTGAAACGTGAACGAAGTCGCTTTTGTGAAAAGATGAAAATAAGCGAGGACAACGGAAGAAAACAGATACATGCCAAAGGATCCTCTAAAGCAGCGAAATATAAGAGAGCTCGGGAAATTAATAATTATGCGGAGAATAATACCTCAATTCCTAAATTATCAGTCAACTTCAGAGAATGGGTCATTACTTCTCGATGGCAAGGTGTCAATCGAGATGCCGATTTCACTTAAGAGGGGGGGGGGGGCAAATGCAACATTCAAAAGAAGCGGCCTGAGCTTCTTATTTTGAGTATGACTTCTGTAGAAATAGTTATTCAGATTCGTCAAAAGACAGCTGCATTCGAAAAAGAGATCATGATTTTTTCGCAATGCATGTTAGATAAAACTGCAGAACGTTTGTATGTACCCCGCCAAAAATATACTTACGGATTCCATACAGAAACCGTACGGTTTCCGTACCGGTTCCGGTACGGTACCCGTACGTTTTCCGTACGGAAACGTACATTTCCCGTATTATATTCGTACGGTTGTCGTACAGATTTTTTCCAAAAAAAACCGTACGATTTCCATACAGTGACCGTTCGAATTATGCATAATTTTTGTACGTTATACATATGCATTTTGTATAATATCCGTACAAATTATGCACGGTTAACCTGAAATTTTTAAGCAATTCGTATCTATTTTTAAAATTTTGTTTATCACATCAATAATTAGGATGGTATGAGAAATTAATAAAAATCAATATATGAAAATCAATAATGGTAGTTGCTATATTTATTTTAATGAATATAAGTATGTACATAGTAATTATTATTCACATTTTATAACAGTAGATCGTAGGATATTATACAAAATGCGTATGTATTACGTACAAAAATTATGCGGAATTCGAACGGTCACCGTATGGAAATCGTACGGTTTTTTTTGGAAAATATCTGTACGACAACCGTACGAATATTGTATGGGAAATGTACGTTTCCGTATGGAAAACGTACGGGTATCGTACTTGGACCTGTACGGAAACCGTACGGTTTTTGTATGGATTTCGTAAGTATATTTTTGGCGGGGTAAGTATGTAAACTCGAGGGATGGAAATCTAAATACCCAGCAATCTTTATCCATTACTAGCATGATAGTAATCACATTGGAAAAGAACTCGGACAAGGATTTTTTGATTAATCGCTACTCCACAAAGTACAGTTATACACTTTTGTTGTCCTTTGAGAATTGCATTTGAAAGATGATAGTGCAACTTCACTTCATTCGAATCGCTCAAACGCAGAAATTAGGAAACTGGTACCGCATACTTTCAAAGTGGCTAATGATGAAACAGCATCAAGCACCTAATGGTGCCGTTACTCCTGTCAGATTCGGAAAAGTTTCCTATGGCGATTAAGTCTCCTCATGCAGCATTCTTAGTTGACGTTAATCGGTCAGAAATGTTAGTCTCGGATGGAAACAAAGGAGCTCTGCCTTAGTCTTTATGCGCATTTGTTTTTCTTTGTGACTAATAATATTTCTGACATGACGTCCCCAACTTGGATGGCTCTATTGTACCTTTGAGGAGAAAACTTTATGAACGTGTTTTTTTGTAGAGGGGAAGAATTCAAGATTTCAAATTAGAATTCGTTTGGTACTTTCGTGCTAAAAAGAGTTGTAAATAGTTATATTTAAGGGCTTCCGCTTTGGGAGAAGGAGTTTTTTACTATTTTACAGTATTTAAAAACTTTTAGGAAGAGGCATATGGTCAAAACAGGTTGAAAGGAAGGTGTAACGTAAGGCGATTGAAAAAAAGAGTAAGATGGTAGACAAGTACAGAGAGTCAGTTATCTGGTTTCAATTGCCAATCTTCTTGCCAGTGTATCGAAAATAAGGTTTCAAACCGGTCCTTCAGAGACAACATGTTTTTGATTTTGTAAACATTTTTTTATGCAAAAGACCTATTTCTGGCAAAAATTCTGATTATATAGTTCGGGTAATCATATCGTGCAAGCAGAACTGAATTTTCTTAAGCAGTGACTGACTTAGCAGTAACTTCGTAAATTTGATTTTCTTGAATTTTTATTAAGAAGCGATTCAAATCGGGTGTCACAAAAATTTAGAAAACTATCGTGAAAGACGAAAGAAAAGTATCACGATATTACTAGATATAACTCTATTCGTTTATCAACAACAAAATATATCACAGTGATTTTCCGCTTTTCACGGAAGGTAAAATTGATTTTAAATCAAACCTGGAAGCTCCTTCGAATAAACTCGTCCTCTCCTTCACCAGAGATACTATTATTGTATCCTTCTCCACCACCCCCTTTACCTCCGCCACCATTTGAGAATGGATTATTAGGGTTGAAACCGCCTTTAGCAAAACATTACATAAAATTGGTTAGAAAAATCGACCAATACAATACACGCAAAGGTATTATTATTTCAAGATTGGGAATATTCCCCAGGATTTCAGAATATTCCAAGTCATGGAAAGGATTCCATGGGATTCAAAAGTACTTCAATCGAGAATGAGTTGTTCAAATTTTTAGTTTATATCATGTAATTTTTTTTTTGCATCAAACATGAAGTACAAAAATCTAATGAAATATTTCTATAAAATTATATCTCTAATAACTCTACCGAATTATCATTTTGAGTTCTGCGACGGGTTCTGTAGTGTCAATAAGTCATTTTTAACCAAAAGGTTATTGAAATCTTCGTTACTCGACATTCATTAGCAGGATATAATTCCGGGATGACCTATAATTTTTTTCAGTATGAAATAAAAGCAATCGCCGAAGAGCTATTTAAAAAAAAAGAAGAATAGGAATCTTCTCCAAAAATTCTTTATTTATGTCAATGAGGGTTATTACACATAAAAAATTAGGTCAAAAAGTCTTGTGAAATATATATGTCAAATCATTACCCACAGTTCCATGGCAGTTTATCGCATTTTAAATTGAAAAAGAAAATCGCTTCCTGATAACATTGTTGTAACTGCACTTTTACATTTGCATTTTATCTCAACAAGATAATAACTTGAGTAATGAGTTATCTTCTATTGGTGGGTTCAACATGGTTTCCGTTGCGTTGTATTCGCAAGCAGACAAAGCTTGCAAGCTTCGCTTGCAAAAAAGCAAGGACTTTGCACCTTTTCGACAGAAGGGTGCAACGTGATCGGAAACCGCATCAACTTCATGTATAATCCTGATATCCAAATCCATGTAGCTCTTCTTGGATAATACAGTGCGGGTTTTATACCAAAGATCTAGATATAGAATGCTTGCACACACTTTAAGCAGTTTAGACCGCACCTGCAACGAGGTTCATCGATCTCTCTCAGCAATTTTCTACAAGAACTGCCGTTGAAAGCAGAACTTTCGTGAGTCTGATCGCATTGAACCCAAAATATATTTGCCTGTATTAGTGCTCTATTTTTACATTAAATCAGTAGGTTGGCATAACAAGTATCCATAAAACACTCGGCATCAAATGTAGTTCAGGTAGAGGGATAATTCTTGTTATCTCTGTCTCAGCGTTTCCATAAAAATTGGCTCACTGAACTATTTTTGAAATTTTTAGCTTGATTATTCAAGGATCATTTAATGACATTATCTGCATACCAAGGAAAGAGAAATCCATTCATTTGGGTTGAATGGGTTTCGAAGGCTTCTGAAATGCGTATCTGTCACTAGAATTCCAGATTTCCACGGATTGGTTTTTGGAAGAATTTTACTTGTTTACTTTTTTGACTGGCTTATGAGCGCCAAAAGTCTTCACGTCTTCTAGAACTCAAATAGTAGAAGGAATCTAGTTGCCTCGCGTATGTTTTTTTCCAATCATTCGTTAATTTCAAAAATTTATAAATAGATATTGTAGCAAACCGATTGAGTTTTTGATTTTTGAATCTGCATTTGACAGAAACGCATTTTGGAATGGCTTGTTCTTCCCTGCACGAAAAAATTTGTACTGGAGGAATTACAGGGTTAGTTGCGGGGTGGCGGATATGAGAAAAATCCGGTGAATTAACATTAACTTTTCTGTAAATCATCTACAACTGTTCAGTTATAATTACAGAACTGAGAATAAATAGTG
>WSXT02019156.1:0-14236 GCA_011762715.2 Neuroterus valhalla | reverse complement strand
AGGAACAGACGGGTGTTGGGGGGTGGGGGGGGCGCGAGGGGTGACCGTGGGAGGGGGGGGGGGGGGGGGGGGGTCAAATTTCACACATATCTAATACCTTCTCATAATGATGAGAATGTAATAACATTGTACAATCAACTGTAAACTCTTATGATGAATGGGAGTTCCAAAAACCTTAAAATTCCTTGTTACTCCTTTAAACTCCGTCAAATCCTTTTAATCGTTCGGAATCTCGGAAATCTTATCAAAATTCCATATAATTCTTCAGAATCCGCAAAAATCCCTCCAAATCCTTGATTATCAGTTATATTTCTTTGGATCCCGCGAAATATTTATAAAAATCACGAGATCCCTCAAAACCTTTGAGATCCCTTTACGATCCAATGAAATCTTCAAAATCCGCGGGAATCTTTTCAATTCCTTGAAATCCCTTGCATAATTTAGAAATCCTTTCAAAATCTTTTGAGAAACATCAAAATACCTTAATATACTCCAAATTCTCATGTATATTATACATGATCTCTTGATATCTCTCTAAAACGATCGAGCTCTCGAGAAATTCTTTAAAAACTTCAGAAGCTTAAAATGCCTTCATATTCCGTTAAGTTTATGAATTCCCTAAAATCGTTGAAACCTTCGGAATTTTATATAAATTCCATATAATTCTTTCGATTCCATGAAAATCCCTTGAAATTTCTCGGTTGGAAATCTTGGAATTCAATAAAATATTTAGAAAAATTACAAGAGACCTTGAAATCTCTAAAATCCCTTCACAATTCAATGGAATCTTGGGAATCTAAGGAAATATTTTTTAATCTCTTGGAATCACTAACAATATTCCAAAAATCATTAAAATACCTTTAAATTCTTTTAATTTCATGGGTATTGAACATTATCTCTTGATATCCCTTTGAAACGATTGAACTCTCCATAAATTCTTCGAAAACCATAAAATTCCTTGATACTCCTTTAAATATTTTCAAATTTTTTTTTTGTTCGGAATCTCAAAAATCTTATGAAAATCCCTTATAATTCTTCAAAATCCGTAAAAATCACTTTAAACCCTCATTAATCGGTTATAACACTTGAGAGAAATATTTAAAATCATCACAAGACCCCTCAAAACCTTTGAGATCCCTTTGCGATCCAATGAAATCTTTCAAGTCTGCGGGAATCTTTTCAATTTCTTGAAATCCCTTACACTGTTAGAATCCATATTAAAATCTGTCAAAATTCATCCGAATTACCTAAAATCACTCGGAATCCTTCGTAATATTCGGGAATCCTTAGAATTTTATGTTGAGTACTTTTTAGATGCCCAAAAAACTCTGAAATGCGAGCATATAATTGGATATATTTCGTAATATTTTCAAATTTCTCAAGATCCTTTGAGATCTTCCGAAATCACTGAAATCACACTGAAATATTATCGATTAAAATATGCGACTCCTGGCAATGAAGTAAAAAACCAAGAATCCAGTTGTGTTTATCCAAATTTAGTCGGTGGATTCTTGATTTTTTATATAATTGCCAGGAGCTGCAGATTTTGACCCGAATTTTGGACGTCATTTCTCGCGATCCTATAGAATCTCTTGAATCTGATTAAAATTTTACAATTTCGTAATATCTTGTGGAATCTTTCGAAAAAAGTGAGATTTCCTGTATGAAAGTTAACTAGGTAATTTAAAAAAATTTTCAAAATATTTCAAAATCACCTAAAATCTAAACTTTTCGTAATCCTTTTAATCCTTTGAACCCTCTGAAATACTCAGAAACTTTTGTGAGCCCTTGCCATCTTTTGAAATATTATGAAATCTCGTTTGCAAAGTATATGATTGATATAATTCTGATGAATTGAGTAATTGCATAAGATCTTACGTTATAAGGTGGCAGGGAGTGGGGGTTTTAAATATTCCGAAAAACAGATGTTTCATGAAATCTGATAGTAAATAAGTCTGTCGAAATGTTGTAGAATTAGTCAAGATACATTAATAATAATAAGTCTTTATTAAGTTGCCAACCACGAAACAAAATGTCCAAAAAATATGTGAGGTGGATCCAAAAAACAACTCAAAGGGCGAGGTACAGCTCACAGCTGCTTTATAACCTAACCCTTATATTATGCCTTATATGTCTTTCATATTTTTCCAAGCTGTTTATTCACCTGGATGTTTTGAATTGATTGTTACATAAACTTTAACAAAAATATTTCTCCATTTCTTAAAGTAATTTTATAGTACGGACTTCATTCTTATTCAAATCAAACTTCTTCTTGACATTCTGAACATTCTCAGGAAAATATTCTTCATTCAAAATATAGATATTATAAATCTGCACCTAATTTTAAGCATGATAAGATTAAAGTTTTCACTCCATGGATACCCTTTTCGGATTTTTTGAACTCATAAATCCCTTCTCCCAGGAGAGATCGTCGCACATCAAAAAACCGTTCAGTTCACAATATCCTTCTCAAAACTTCCTAATTACTCCGACTCTTAGAATATGTCTCCAAGCAATGTATAAAGTACTTAGTCTTCTGGGGTTTTCCAAGCTTCAAATGTACCTATCGTCTGCAGCCGAATTTAATTCAAAAGCGCTCGATTTCGCCTGCACATGTAGGCAGGGGAGTGGTAAACTGCAGAAAACCAAAACTCTGAATGCAGCAGGTTACTGACAAGAAACATAAAATAAGGAGGTTAATATCATTTTATGCGAGACAAAAATGATGTTTATAAATATTTAACTCTTCATTTTTATCAATAAAAACTTTAAGTTACACCGTAAAAAGGGGACGAAAGTGAGCGACGAAAGGATTTTTGCGGCCGACTCAGGGAGATTCATGCGTTTGGTTGTCTAAATATAGCATCATTCTTTAAAGTAAAGTAGGATTGGGTGCTTAGAAAAAGTGAAATAATGTGAAAATCCAGGACTATCTGAAACAAACTTTGAATGTCTGGATATTTTATACAGATTCTCCATTTGCATATTTATTAACGAAATTCGTCTGGAATATAATAACAATATTTTCCTTTAAAAATAATATCTGCTCTTATTTCCAAAGAAATTTCATGGATCTATAATCCGAGCAAAATCGAGATTAAGCGTAATTCGCTTAGCTGACTATTCAATTATCATTTCACTGAAAGAACATGATTCGAATTAACGTAACGTAACACGCACGTACACTTGTGATATCTTTTTGCTCGATTGTCGAGTCATCGTTCAAAGATATTCGTTTCAGCAAGTCTTCTTAATTACCGGTTCAACCGGTAGATCGATCGTTCTCTTATATGTATCTCTCTCGCGGTGGTCCGTAACTAATCAAACCTTATTGGCAGAGACTTCGCGGAGGGTCGCATGCATCCACTTTGGGAATTTGCCAAAAATAGAGTGTTTCCTTTCCTATTATGTGCAACTTCCTCCATCGATACACCTGCCATTGGGGCAGATGTAGCCGAAAAGACAAATCAAGCGATACAATTTCCATTTTTTTAAATCTGCCCGCTGCACGGGCACATTCGCATCGCGCGCTTCGCTCGCAAGTTTGAGTACGCCTAGGGCGCGCGTCTTTCGGATCTCGCGCTTCGCGCTCGATAATAAATGTACCTCGCGCTCCGCGCTCGGTCTTAGTTCTTCCTTCCAACTGTGTATAGAGCTTTTGAAACTAAAAAGTAGAATTTTGACTGATATATTTGATGATTGTAAATTCTCTTTTGTTAAAGCTTCTCCGGTGTTTACGAATACATTCTCATCGTGTGTCTCATGCTGCGCACTCCATCAAAATCTGTCTGGAACGCGAACTTTTCTACATCACCTTTAACTCTAATTCATGAATGTATATCATATTAATTATTACACCTCGTACCTTGTTTTGTTTTAAAAATAAATTAGTAAGTCTATTTCTAATATTAACAATTTCCAACATTTTTTCCGATAAAGAAAAATTTTCAGAGTTACGGTATTTCAAAAATTCAAAATATAAACGAAAATGAGAATTTTCAGTCAAATAACTCAAGATTGAAAAGAAAATCAGAAGGAAAAAGTGTTTCTTCTTGGGAGCCCTACAAGATCGTCAATACAACTTTTTGCAATTTCTCAAAAAATCGAAAATTCCCGTTTCGATTGCACAAAAAATAATGAAAAATGAACTGTGAACTCGATAACTTCCGAAAGTATGATCATATTCGATCGTGCATTGGCACCCATTTTGCGGGACCTCAAAGACAAGTCAAGTTCGTTAATCAGCTATTTTGGATGGAAAATGAAAGCGGGGGGACATTTTGAAAAAATTTTTGGACTTTTTTTCCAAGACTCAAAAACTGTAAGCACGGTTTCTTGTGGTAAGTAAGAAGTGAGACAATTCATTCATATCATTTTTTTCGGTAGTCACAAAATTGTCAGAGTTATGGTATTTTCAAATTTGGAAAATATAAAAGAAAATGAGAATTTCTAGCTAGATAACGCAAGATTGAAAAGAAAGTCAGAGAGAAAAAATGTTTCTTCTTGGGAGCCCTACAATATCATGAAAACAACTTTTTGAATTTTCTAGAAGAATCGAAAATTCCCATTTTGATCGCACAAAAAATAATTTTAAAAAATCTTCCCGCTGCGCCATCACATTCTCATCGTGCATTTCGCGCGCGGCTTGCCTCGCTCGCATATTTGAGCGCCTGAGGCGCGCGTCTTTCGGATCCCGCGCTTCGCGCTCGATAATAATCTCAGCTCGCGCGCCGCGCTCGGTTATGGATTTACCTCGCGCTGGATTTACTTCAATTTGATGAGCATAAATTCCCTTTTGTTAAAGCTTCTCCGGCTCTAACGAATACATTCTCATCACGTGTCTCACGCTGCGCACTAGATCAAAGTTTATCCGAAGCGGAATAGAAGTTTTGTTGCCTAATTTTTTTTACACGTTGTATAGTTATTCTAGAAACTAAATTTTTTAATTTATAAATTTATTTTTCACGATTGAAAGAAACACGACGCGATCAATGGGAAGAATTATAACAAATCTACAGATATTTTTCGGGTGACTAACTTTTCTCTATCAATCTCCTGTGTTAACTTAAGTCATTTTTCAAAAATGAAATGAAATTGAAATGAATTCTTTTTTTTGTTTTTATAAATGAAGCAAAAACTACTTGTCCTGTCCAAAAAGTTAATGTGACCAAATTTGTAGATTTTTTTTTGGTGCACAAGTTTAGTCCATTTATATTTTCCCGTACCTCACATAGTTTGACCAAAAAATCCTTCTATTTTCATTATTGTTTGTGCGACCGAAATTTGGATTTCAGATTTTCCGAGAAAACTCGAAAATTGGTACAGATCATCCTGGAGGGCTTCCAAAAAGATACATTTTTTTTCTTCAAACTTTTTTTTATATCTTGCGGTGTTTGGCTTAAAGTTGTCATTTGCATATATATTTTCAAATTTTGAAAATGCCACAACTCTAGCAATTTTGTTTTTATCCAAAAAAATCATGAGGACAAATTGTTTCACTTTTTACCTACCATAAGAAACCGTACCTACGATTTTTGAATCTTGGAAAAAAAAGTCCAAAAAAATTTTCAAAATGCTCCGCCTCTTTTATTTTTGATCCAAAATAGCTGGTTAACGAACCCGACTTGTCTCTTTGGTCCCTCAAAATAAGTTCCATAGCACGATCGAATATGATCATTCTTTCGAAACGTATCGAGTTCACCCTGATTTTCTTTTCAATTTTGCTTGACTTGGCTAAAATTCTCATTTTCGTTTATATTTTTGAATTTTGAAAATGCCACAACTCTGACAATTTTGATTTCACCAAAAAAAAATCGTTAGGATAAATTGTTAAATGTTTAACCTACTACCAGAAACCGTGCTTACGGTTTCTGAGTTTCGGAAAAAAATTCCAAAAAATTCGTCAAAATACTCCCCCTCTTTGATTTTTCATCCAAAATAGCTGCTTTACGAACTCGACTTGTCTTTCTGGGCCCTCAAAATGAGTGTCAAAGCACGATCGGATATGATCATTCTTCCGAAAGTTATCGAGTTCACAGATTTTTTTTCATTTTTTTTGTGCGATAAAAATGGAGATTTTCGATTGTTTGAGGAAATCCAAAAAGTTGTATTCACCATCTTGTAGGGCTCCAAAGAAGAAACATTTTTTCTTCCTGAATTTCTTTTCAATCTTGCGTTATTAGGCTGAAAATTCTCATTTTCTTTTATATTTTCGAATTTTCAAAATACTATAACTCTGACAATTTGGTTTTCATCGAAAAAAATGTTAGGAATAAATTGTTCCACTTATTACGTGCTACAAGAAATTGTACTTACAATTTTTGAGTCTTGGAAAAAATCCAAAAATGTTCAAAATGCTCCCTCCTTCTGATTTTTCATCCAAAATAGCTGGTTAACGAACTCGTCCTTTCTTTTCCGGTTTTATAAAAGTGGACGAAAGCACAATCAAATATGAACATTCTTTCGAAAGTTATCGTGTATACAGACGACAACGACAACGACGACGACAACGTTGACAACAGACAGACACCAACGTGAAAACTACTTTTTCGGAATCGGGAGGTCTCAAATCGTGCAGATTCCATAAATTCCGCGTAAGCCAATTTTCACATAAAACCAATACTTTCTCATTATGATGAGAATGTAAAAATGGAGTTTAAGTCACTCGTAATACTCGTCTCTCTACTTAACTCCATAATCACTTTTTTGGGAAAATGAAATTTTCCTATCTACATATTTCTAACTTCATTCAATGGGTTTCAACCTAGAATACATAGAACTTGATGGGAGAATGATTTTCGAGAGAAGCGGACTTAACCTAATCGTTATTTGTAGTGTCCCAATTAAACAATATCTTTATCCGAAATGACAACAAAATTCTTAATTAATTCTTTCGAGTGTACTTAAAATTCAGTTCAATTCATTAGAACTTGAATTAAATTTAGTTGAAACAAGTTGGTAAAGGTTTTTTTAAGTAGTAATAAATCCATTTTATCACATTTTTAATTCCAACTCTAGAATTAATTTCGGTACTGCGGAGTATCTGCATATATAGGTTCCTATTGACGCACGTGTTGTTGTTGCTTAAACAACTTTAAATAAATATACCTCTACTGGAAATAAAATAGGTTGAATGTGAGAACACAACTCCATAATTATGTGTAATGCACACGTTGAAATCCGCCATTACCTCCTCAATACAGAATATGTTTGCAAAGCCTAAGGTGTTTACGGAACTATGTAATCTCCATAGATGTTAATTTGCAATTGGTCATTAAAAGGAAATCGATATTCTATGGTTGTCGAATCGATAAAGCGATGCACTAATCGAGTTTATTGGTCATTAAGAAGACTCATAATGTGTAAAATACTGTAGCAGCTAGTGATTTTATCTTAAAGGAAGGACTTACATTAAATTATAAATTATAGTTTAAGCTTAACCTATGCGTTTAACATTCAAATTCTCCATTCTATCATTTTTTCCTAAACAATACACATTGTTACAAAAAAGGAACGTGAAACCTCCACGATAAAATTTATTTCTTTATCGTTGTTATTATTTTTTATTGGCGTAGGAACTTCCTGGTAATTAATGTTATGTATTTTACACCTTTATCGCAGCGTTATGGTATGCAGATATAGTTTCATACTTCTCGCTTATGTTACATCGTGCGACAACTGAGAAAGAAATTTTGCACTGTTTTAATGGTTGGAAAAAGTTTCTGCAATAATGCAAGAAATTAGGAACTTACTGATTGAGTGATGAACGCCTCATCTTATAAGGTTTTATAATAATAAATTTTTTTCTCAAACTGAAACTTAGATTTGTGTTATGATGTTAATGTTTTTGTCTATTTGGTCTTATCAATATTTAAATAATTAATTATTTAAATATTGATAAGACCAAGTAGACAAAAAAATTAACATCATAACATAAATAGACATGTCTGGTCAAAAACTGTAACATCAAACTTATGAAACTTAGATTATTGGAAATTACTCCTGTTTCACTTCCCAAAACATTGCTAGTATATTGTTTATGAGTATGGAAACTATTCATTTCATTTGAAAGAATGAGGAAATGTTTAGTTTTTAATGTTAACATGTAAAACTTTACTACATTATATTTCCAATTTGAAGTTGTTTATAGTCAGAACGCCACCTTCTAAATTTAGAATAATTAATTTCGAATAATCAGTTTATTGAATTCTACAATTTTCGTACGCTTCCACTTAGAAATTGTTGTTGTACATCCACATGAAATTGTACATTTTCTGAAGATTTTAATTGCAGTAGTCCAACATTTTTAGGTTTGTTTTTTGAGTAATATAGTTTCCATTAGAGGAATTTTATCCTTTTCCAACATTCCATTCAAAAGAAATGAGGGGCTCTCAAATTTGTTGATATCCAATTTTTTTCTAAATGTTATTATCTACTGTTTATTGATTACAACCGGATTATATGATACAAAAGGTACCATTTTAAATAGAAAATTTCTAATTATTGAATAAAAAATCCTTGAATTCTAACAGGTTGATCTGGAATCTTTCAATATCAAAATTTTTTAATCAGGCCACACTTGGCCATGAAACTGGGAAAGATCGGGAAATGGCCAGGAACTAAATTAAAAACCGAGAACTTACTTGACTCAACCTAGACCATTCAAAATTTTACCAAAAAAAAAAAAAAAAAAAAGAGAAATGACCGCTTTCTTTTTATGAATTAAAAAGATATCTTATCATCTGATTCAAAGAATGTAACGTTCCTTTAATCTGATTCTCAAAATATTCAAATACATCTAAACTCCATGTGAGGAAGAGTTCTTATTCTTCTCCATTTTAGGAAAAACGTTTTGCAAATTTTTTGCTCTGTGAGATTTTTTTAGCTGACTCGAATTTCATAATCGAATTGATGATAGCCCAAACCTACAGAAAAAATTATTATCTTTATTTTTCCAAAAAAATGTATTTATCACATTTTATTTGCTTCTTTTCATTTATCTGACTTTTGACAGGGAATTTCAGAAAATAATTATAGTTTTCATTTAAGGGCAGGGAGTTTTAGTGAAGAATTATAATAATTTCACTTGAAACAGGGAATTTTTTAGATGGAACGGGAACTTATTAAACTAATTATAGTTCGGATTTAGAGAGGAGGAGTTTAAGAAAAAATCGTTCCTCCAATTCCAAATTCGTCACACTTTTTCCGCTCTTCTTAATTTTTAATAAAGAAAATACTTTAAGCAGTCTTCAGAGTAAAAGTAGTATTCCGAAGAAGAAATATTTCGGAATTATGATAGGAAACTTGTTTTCATTGTTAATGAAAAATTCATCCTTTTTTAGTAAAAAAATCAATTACATACTTGTTTAAAATTCACACTCTGTTTGAAATAATTTATTTTAAATTATTGTAACTACTTTGGTAAAAATCGCTCCATCTTTTTTGGGTGAAACATCAACAATTTAGTTGAGCATTGATTTTTTATTTGAAAATTGAATTTCTTTGAGAATGTATGTACCTCGTGGAAAATTTCTCTTTTTCTAAGAAAATTAATCTATTCTCGTCGAAGATTCACCATTTCACCTAAAAATTCGTCAGTTTGGTTGAAAATCATTTTCTTGAACTGAAAATTTAATTGTTCCATTTTTAGTAGGAAATTGATCTTTTTCAGATCAAATTTCGCTATATCGCTCAAGATTTGTTTTGTTTTGATTGAAAATTCAATTATTTCGTTCAAACTTTACATACTCTGTTGAAAAATCGATTTTTTGGTAGAAAATTATCTTTTTCTCCAGAAGTCAATATGCTTCTTCAAAAATTCTTCTTTACGGTTTCGTTTACAATTGATTTCTCGAGTAAAAAATGCCACTATTTCATTTTTGCTTGAAAATGTCTATTTTCATTGTTCAAATTTGAACCAATGCATTGAAAATTGTATTTTAGTTAAAAATTAATTTTCTGGTTGAAATTAAATTTTTTGTCAAAATATGAACTATTGAAAGTTAGTTTTTTTTGTTGTTGTAAGTTACCTTTTTTTTTGTTGAAAGTTAGTTTTTTTTTGTTATAAGTCATCTTTTAAAACTGAAAATTTAACTTCCTCCCATTACAAGTTCCAGAGTTTCAGTCATAAATTCCTTTTATCCAGTAAAACATCCATTTTTTCCATTTAAAACTTGAGTATTTAATTTTTTGTTGCCAATAAACTCATTCAGTAAAAGTTTTTCAAACTAAAAATAAAACTGTTCCATTTTTGGTTGGGAATGATTATTTTTTCAGTTCGAAATCCGACCATTTTGTTGAAACTTTGTACTTTTTTTTAGAAAATTATTCTTTCTGTTTGAAAATCTATCCCCACCCTGGTTATATAAAGTTGCTCATAAAAGTTCCGAGTTTTGAATGCTCTAGTATTGATTGTTTTAGGTTTTCCTTATACTACGTAAATATATACACAACTGATCTTCGCAATGAAAAATTCTTTCTTCTGTTCAGTTGGTGGAAAACTAACGTTATTGTTTTTTATTTTCAAGTTGAAATGAGATATTTATTATTTTTTATGAATTTTGACATGTTTGAAAAAAGTCATTGAGCATCAATCTTTCAACTAAAAACTTGACTAATCTTCTTGTTTTGGAAAATATTTTTCAGAAATGAAATTTATTTATTCCGTTGAAAACTGATGAATTTCATAGAGAACCCATCTTTTTTAAAGAAAATAAAAATTGAACTCTTATGTTAGAAATTCTCCGTCGCAGTTGATGATTTATCATTTTAGTTAATAACTCTTCTCTTTGCTTGAAAATTCAACTATTTCGTTGAAATGATTTTTTCTTGTGTTGAAAATCTAATCGTGAACTGAGAGCCTAATTTTTCAATTTTTTTTCAACATTAATGAATTCCTGTTGAAAATTTATGATTTTTCTTTAAATTCGTATTCCTTCAGAGAAAATTGATTTTTTTTGTTGAAAACGGGAAAATGTTGTTGGAAAAAATTTTGGCACATCATGCATTAAGTTATTCAACTTAAAAATTTAATTATTCTTTTTTTTGGATGAAAGTTGGAGCGTTTGTACAATGAAAATTTTTTAAAGTGAAATTTTGTTTATTTATTTCAACTTCTGAAAATTAAACAACTTGGTTGAAAATTGATTTCTTTTGTTAAAAATCCGTCTTACCAGTTCATGGTTCATCATTTTAGTTGAAAATTAAAATTTTGGTTATAAATTCATCTACTTAGTTAAAATTTTTTCTTTAGTGTTAAAAATGAGTTTTTGAATTGCAAATTCAACAATTCCATTTGTTGTTGAGCATCCACATTTTTTTAGTGAAATGAAAATCATGTTATTTTTCGTTGAAAACGAGTTTTGGTTAGTTGAAGATTCAAGTATTGAGTTGACAATATTTCTTTTCTATATACATACATATAACAGATTCCTGCAGGAGACTGGTGACCTCCTCAGTGTACAACTTGACCAATATTAATTCGTTTACAATAATAAAGCGTAAACGAGTTATGCTTACCCCGAAAAGGGATTTGGCCTAATGTTATAATAATAATAATCTTATTTGAAAGTGAGAATATTTGAAATCCCAAAAGATAAGATTCCATTTCATTTGAACCAAACAAATCGGATCTTTGATCTGAAGTCGAGAAAAAATTTTGTTCAAACTTTCTTCAAAGTTTTGTTTAGTTTTCCGAATGCTCATGATTTTACGACCGCAGGAATCCTTCTTTAAATATTTTTTTTTTTTATAAAAAAGTGTAATCCTCCTAAGGTTGCAATGAATGTATTATATAATGCAACCTTTCTTCCACCCTGAAAAAGAAACTAATATTACAGAGTACTATAAAAAAAATATGTAACTGAGGTCTTTAGATTGCATTTCATTTGTTCTTTTTTCCTTCCCTCAGTAAGTTCTAACAATAAGTTTCATAATAGCATAAGAGAGATGCAAAAAAGTAATTGAAACTTTCACCTCTAGTCGAATATTTCAAGACCCCCATTGTGAAGCTCTTTTGATTTATGTCACGCTTTTTAAGGCCATTTATCACAGCTCTCCTTTTTGAGTCACTTTTATCTACTTAATCACGAAGGTGAAGGTAATCTTTACCCTTCATCTGTCTTCTCTAAAGAGACGTAAAATATAAAATATTTCAGTGGATTACTGCAATTTTCATTGGGAAAAAATGATGAAGTTTCTCGTTGCTGAATTATGTTATTTTTCAAGAAAAACTCACTTAAAATATTGTAGTTGTTATGATCATTATCTTTCTTCTTGTTTGTATAATAAATCAGTGTAAAACTTTAAACCTGGATCCAATCAAAGCGCTGGAGGGAGGGAAAGGCGCAGGGTCTGAGAAAGAGTCAGCAATTAATTAAACCCAACATTCCATAGATGAAAAAGCTGATTCCGTAGAAATGAATAAGCCGTCCTTTATGGAGGAAGCATATAGTCTAAAGTCATTTATTTCGTTATATATAATAACCGGTTATCCGACAAACTTTTCAAAGGATTCAGAAAATTAATGAACTTATGAAGTATATATGAAAATCCTTCAATATTGAATCCGAACCCACAATATTTATGTATCCAATTTTAATAAATTCACCTTTCCCTGCATTTATGACTTTTAGTCTAATTCAAATACTTGCCAATAATAAATATAAATGATGAGGGTGTAAGAAGAAAGCAAATATTTCTTTGTTATTCGTATAAATTATGTCTCTCGCAGCCATTTTATGAAGGTTCTTCAACCTCCCTCGCAAGGTATAAAATGTATACTACTTATCTTGGAGTAGATACGACAAGATGATAAAATGTGGAATACATTTCTCTACGTATTTATGGCACAGTAAAACATTTATAAAGTTGAAGTTCTTCCATTTGGAGTATGAAATTGAATATGGAAATAGTCTTTCTCGAATCCATTAAACAAGCAAGACAAAGGTGTTCTTTCACTTATGATATATGAATAATTGATAATCAAATTTATGTGGATTGTGCAAATTTAGGATTCTATTTACAAATGATTAGCTTTAAAAGATCATAAAAATGGAAATAAATGGTAAATAATATCTTATTTCTTTCTTTATCTTAGCTGAATATTCTTTTTTTCCTTCCAGAAAGAAGATCTCTGCATATGTAGTATCGACCACATAAAAGTCTGAGAATTTCTGCTCCGCTTAGAAATAATCCTTCTTTTATGGTCTTAGATGGCTTCAGATTACTCATCCTCCAAAATAATTTGAGAATTATTTTAACATTCTGATTCTGAATGAGAAGGTATTGGTTTTATGTGAAAATTGACTTTTGCGGATTTCATGAAATCTCCACGTTTCAAGACCCCCTGAGTCAGAAAAATGCTCATATTGGAATGTGCTTTGGCACAATTTTCCAATAAAAATTCGTTAAGTTTTCGATTGTATATTTTCGAACATGTATTTTATCTTGGAGTTACAAGACGTTGAAGTGCGAAATCAGAGGAACCAATTTCTATTTTTGTGAGATGCGTGAATAAAAAACAAATTGATGGATAATTATCAAATAAACAGCTGGAAAATATAACAGGTTCAAAATCTTGACTAGTTACATATAATATATTAGTATTCAGATCAAAGGTTTTATATGAAATGCTAATAAATGATATAAAACTCTGATAATCGTAAGTTTTGTGAAGTTTCTTCCTATGATGCAATTGATGTTAGTGCTATTGAATAGCGTAATCAAATTCTTCCCGCGGCCCTGATTTTCTTGTCCTACTGTTCGAAATTTCAGAGAATTAGAAACTTATGCAGAAATCGCTCTATTTGTTCCTAATTCAATAAGGGCAGTAGCCAGATACTTGCCAGAATAATTGGCCTAGTGAGTTCTAGTCAGGACCATTTTTGGGACTGCTGAAATTTTTTATTCTTTGTAACCACCAAAAAAGGCAAGAACTGTTTGGTTCTTAGTCTGAATAGCCGGGCTCTTTCCTAAAATTTTTACAATTCCCAGAAAAAATCTACTTATTATTTTTTGGAAGAGAATTCATCTTTGTTTGTTAAGAATTGTATTATTTTGTCTAGGGTGTTATTCAATTTTTTTTTAAATCCGTCCTTTTTTTCTTGATAGGAATTTCATTTTTTTCCAGTTGAAAATTCAATATTCTGATGAAAGATCATTTTTTACATGCTCATCAGAGAAGGTATTAGATTTGTGTAAACTTTAATACCACACCCCAACCCACCGCCTTCGTCTG